>JAVRKA010000250.1:0-258551 GCA_034508555.1 Venustoraphidia nigricollis
ATCGGCTTCTATATCTGAAATGCCTATCGGCACCTATTTTTAAAATGCCAATTGGCAACTATATCTGAAATGCCTATCGGCACGTATATCTGAAATGCCTTTTGGCACCTATTTTTGAAATGCCTATCGGAAACTACATCTGAAATGCCTATCAGCACCTATATTTGAAAAGCCTATCGGCCACCATATCTGGAATGCCTATCGGCACTTATATTTGAAATGCCTATCGGCTTCTATATCTGAAATGCCTATCAACACCTATTTTTAAAATGCTAATCGGCAACTATATCTGAAATGCCTATCGGCACCTATATCTGAAATGCCTATCGGCACCTATTTTTAAAATGCCTATCGGGAACTACATCTGAAATGGCTATCAGCACCTATATTTGAAATGCCTATCGGCAACCATATCTGAAATGCCTATTGACACCTATATATAAATACCTATCGGCTTCTATATCTGAAAAGCCTATCGGCACCTATTTTTAAAATGCCAATCGGTAACTATATCTGAAATGCCTATCGGCACCTATATCTGAAATGCCTATCGGCACCAATTTTTGAAATGCCTATCGGAATCTACATCTGGAATGCCCATCAGCACCTATATTTGAAATGCCTATCGGCAACCATATCTGGAATGCCTATCGGCACCTATATTTAAAATGCCTATCGGCTTCTATATCTGAAATGCCTATCGACACCTATTTTTAAAATGCCAATCGGCAACTATATCTGAAATGCCTATCGGCACATATATCTGAAATGCCTATCGGCACCTATTTTTGAAATGCCTATCGGAAACTACATCTGAAATGCCTATCAGCACCTATATTTGAAATGCCTATCGGCAATTATATCTGAAATGCCTATCGACACCTATATTTGAAATACCTATCGGCTTCTATATCTGAAATGCCTATCGGCACCTATTTTTGAAATGCCTATCGGAAACTACATCGGAAATGCCTATCAGCACCAATATTTGAAATGCCTATCGGCTTCTATATCTGAAATGCCTATCGGCACCTATTTTTAAAATGCCAATCGGCAACTATATCTGAAATGCCTATCGGCACCTATATCTGAAATGCCTATCGGCACCTATTTTTGAAATGCCTATCGAAAACTACATCTGAAATGCCTATCAGCACCTATAATTGAAATGCCTATCGGCAACCACATCAGAAATGCCTGTCGGCACCTATATCTGAAATGCCTTTCGGCATTTATATCTGAAATGCCTATCGACACCTATATTTGAAATGCCTATCGGCACCTATATTTTAAATGCCTATCGGCAACTATATCTGATATGCCTATCGGCACCTATGTCTGAAATGCCTATCGGCACCTATTTTTGAAATGCCTATCGGAAACTACATCTAAAATGCCTATCGGCACCTATTTTTAAAATGCCAATCGGCAACTATATCTGAAATGCCTATCGGCACCTATATCTGAAATGCCTATCGGCACCTATTTTTGAAATGCCTATCGGAAACTACATCTGAAATGCCTATCAGTACGCATATTTGAAATGCCTATCGGCAACCATATCTGAAATGCCTATCGACACCTATATGTGAAATACCTATTGGCTTCTATATCTGAAATGCCTATCGGCACCTATTTTTAAAATGCCAATCGGCGACTATATCTGAAATGCTTATCGGCAGCTATATCTGAAATGCCTATCGGCACCAATTTTTGAAATGCCTATCGGAAACTACATCTGACATGCCTATCAGCAACTATGTTTGAAATGCCTATCGGCAACCATATCTGGAATGCCTATCGGCACCTATATTTGAAATGCCTATCGGCTTCTATATCTGAAATGCCTACCGACACCTATTTTTAAAATGCCAATTGGCAACTATATCTGAAATGCCTATCGGCACCTATATCTGAAATGCCTATCGGTACCTATTTTTGAAATGCCTATCGGAAACTACATCTGAAATGCCTATCAGCACTTATATTTGAAATGCCTATCGGCAAACATATCTGGAATCCCTATCGGCACCTATATTTGAAATGCCTATCGGCTTCTATATCTGAAATGCCAATCGGCACCTATTTTTAAAATGCCAATTGGCAACTATATCTGAAATGCCTATCGGCACCTATATCTGAAATGCCTATCGGCACCTATTTTTGAAATGCCTATCGGAAACTACATCTGAAATGCCTATCAGCACCTATATTTGAAATGCCTATCGGCAACCATATCTGGAATGCCTATCGGCACCTATATTTGAAATGCCTATCGGCTTCTATAACTGAAATGCCTATCAACACCTATTTTTAAAAAGCCAATCGGCAACTATATCTGAAATGCCTATCGGCACCTATATCTGAAATGCCTATCGACACCTATTTTTGAAATGCCTATCGGAAACTACATCTGAAATGGCTATCAGCACCTATATTTGAAATGCCTATCGGCAACCATATCTGAAATGCCTATCGACACCTACATTTGAAATACCTATCGGCTTCTATATCTGAAAAGCCTATCGGCACCTATTTTTAACATGCCAATCGGTAACTATATCTGAAATGCCTATCGGCACCTATTTTTGAAATGCCTTTCGGAAACTACATCTGAAATGCCTATCTGTTCCTATATTTGAAATGCCTATCGGCAACCATATCTGGAATGCCTATCGGCACCTATATTTGAAATGCCTATCGGCTTCTATATCTGAAATGCCTATCGGCACCTATTTTTAAAATGCCAATTGGCAACTATATCTGAAATGCCTATCGGCACTTATATCTGAAATGCCTTTTGGCACCTATTTTTGAAATGCCTATCGGAAACTACATCTGAAATGCCTATCAGCACCTATATTTGAAATGCCTATCGGCCACCATATCTGGAATGCCTATCGGCACTTATATTTGAAATGCCTATCGGCTTCTATATCTGTAATGCCTATCAACACCTATTTTTAAAATGCTAATCGGCAACTATATCTGAAATGCCTATCGGCACCTATATCTGAAATGCCTATCGGCACATATTTTTGAAATGCCTATCGGGAATTACATTTGAAATGACTATCAGCACCTATATTTTAAATGCCTATCGGCAACCATATCTGAAATGCCTATCGACACCTATATTTAAAATACCTATCGGCTTCTATATCTGAAAAGCCTATCGGCACCTATTTTTAAAATGCCAATCGTTAACTATATCTGAAATGCCTATCGGCACCTATATCTGAAATGCCTATCGGCACCAATTTTTGAAATGCCTATCGGAAACTACATCTGGAATGCATATCAGCACCTATATTTGAAATGCCCATCGGCAACCATATCTGAAATGCCTATCGGCACCTATATTTGAAATGCCTATCGGCTTCTATATCTGAAATGCCTATCGACACCTATTTTTAAAATGCCAATCGGCAACTATATCTGAAATGCCTATCGGCACCTATATCTGAAATGCCTATCGGCACCTATTTTTGAAATGCCTATCGGATATTACATCTGAAATGCCTATCAGCACCTATATTTGAAATGCCTATCGGCAACAATATCTGAAATGCCTATCGACACCTATATTTGAAATACCTCTCGGCTTCTATATCTGAAATGCCTATCGGCACCTATCTTTAAAATGCCAATCGGCAACTATATCTGAAATGCCTATCGGCACCTATATCTGAAATGCCTATCGGCACCAATTTTTGAAATGCCTATCGGAAACTACAACTGAAATGCCTATAAGCACTTATATTTGAAATGACTATCGGCAACCATATCTGGAATGCCTATCGGCACCCATATTTGAAATGCCTATCGGCTTCTATATCTGAAATGCCTATCGGCACCTATTTTTAAAATGCCAATCGGCAACGATATCTGAAATGCCTATCGGCACCTATATCTGAAATGCCTATCGGCACCTATTTTTGACATGCCTTTCGGAAACTACATCTGAAATGCCTATCTGCTCCTATATTTGAAATGCCTATCGGCAACCATATCTGGAATGCCTATGTGCACCTATATTTGAAATGCCTATCGGCTTCTATATCTGAAATGCCTATCGGCACCTTTTTTTAAAATGCCAATTGGCATCTATATGTGAAATGCCTATCGGCACTTATATCTGAAATGCCTGTCGTCACCTATTTTTGAAATGCCTATCGGAAACTACATCTGAAATGCCTGTCAGCACCTATATTTGAAATGCCTATCGGCCACCATATCTGGAATGCCTATCGGCACTTATATTTAAAATGCCTATCGGCTTCTATATCTGAAATGCCTATCAACACCTATTTTTAAAATGCCAATCGGCAACTATATCTGAAATGCCTATCGGCACCTATATCTGAAATGCCTATCGGCACCTATTTTTGAAATGCCTATCGGGAACTACATCTGAAATGGCTATCAGCACCTATATTTGAAATGCCTATGCGCAACCATATCTGAAATGCCTATCGACACCTATATTTAAAATACCTATCGGCTTCTATATCTGAAAAGCCTATCAGCACCTATTTTTAAAATGCCAATCGGTAACTATATCTGAAATGCCTATCGGCACCTATATCTGAAATGCCTATCGGCACCAATTTTTGAAATGCTTATCGGAAACTACATCTGGAATGCCTATCAGCACCTATATTTGAAATGCCTATCGGCAACCATATCTAAAATGCCTATCGGCACCTATATTTGAAATGCCTATCGGCTTCTATATCTGAAATGCCTATCGACACCTATTTTTAAAATGCCAATTGGCAACTATATCTGAAATGCCTATCAGCACCTATATCTGAAATGCCTATCAGCTCCAATTTTTGAAATGCCTATCGGAAACTACATCTGGAATGCTTATCAGCACCTATATATGAAATGCCTATCGGCAACCATATCTGGAATGCCTATCGGCACCTATATTTAAAATGCCTATCGGCTTCTATATCTGAAATGCCTATCGACACCTATTTTTAAAATGCCAATCGGCAACTATATCTGAAATGCCTATCGGCACATATATCTGAAATGCCTACCGGCACCTATTTTTGAAATGCCTATCGGAAACTACATCTGAAATGCCTATCAGCACCTATATTTGAAATGCCTATCGGCAATTATATCTGAAATGCCTATCGACACATATATTTGAAATGCCTATCGGCTTCTATATCTGAAATGCCTATCGGCACCTATTTTTGAAATGCCTATCGGAAACTACATCGGAAATGCCTATCAGCACCAATATTTGAAATGCCTATCGGCAACCATATCTGAAATGCCTATCGACACCTATATTTGAAATACCTATCGGCTTCTATATCTGAAATGCCTATCGGCACCTATTTTTAAAATGGTAATCGGCAACTATATCTGAAATGCCTATCGGCACCTATATCTGAAATGCCTATCGGCACCAATTTTTTTAAATGCCTATCGGAAACTACATCTGAAATGCCTATCAGCACCTATATTTGAAATGCCTATCGGCAACCATATCTGGAATGCCTATCGGCACCTATATTTGAAATGCCTATCGGCTTCTATATCTGAAATGCCTATCGGCACCTATTTTTAAAGTGCCAATCGGCAACTATATCTGAAATGCCTATCGGCACCTATATCTGAAATGCCTATCGGCACCTATTTTTGAAATGCCTATCTGAAACTACATCTGAAATGGCTATCAGCACCTATATTTGAAATGCCTATCGGCAATTATATCTAAAATGCCTATCGACATCTATATTTGAAATACCTATCGGCTTCTATATCTGAAATGCCTATCGGCACCTATTTTTAAAATGCCAATTGGCAACTATATCTGTAATGCCTATCGGCACCTATATCTGAAATGCCTATCGGCACCTATTCTTGAAATGCCTATCGGAAACTACATCTAAAATGCCTATCAGCACCAATATTTGAAATGCCTATCGGCAACCATATCTGAAATGCCAATCTACACCTATATTTAAAATACCTATCGGCTTCTATATCTGAAATGCCTATCAGCACCTATTTTTAAAATGCCAATCGGCAACTATATCTGAAATGCCTATCGGCACCTATATTTGAAATGCCTATCGGCACCAATTTTTGAAATACCTATCGGAAACTACATCTGAAATGCCTATCAGCACCTATATTTGAAATGCCTTTTGGCAACCATATCTGGAATGCCTATCGGCACCTATATTTGAAATGCCTATCGGCTTCTATATCTGAAATGCCTATCGGCACCTTTTTTTAAAATGCCAATCGGCAACTATATCTGAAATGCCTATCGGCACCTATATCTGAAATGCCTATCGGCACCTATTTTTGAAATGCCTATCGGAAACTACATCTGAAATGCCTATCAGCACCTATATTTGAAATGCCTATCGGCAACCATATCTAGAATGCCTATCGGCACCTATATTTGAAATGCTTATCGGCTTCTATATCTGAAATGCCTATCGGCACCTATTTTAAAAATGCCAATCGGCAACTATATCTGAAGTGCCTATCGGCACCTATCTCTGAAATGCCTATCGGCACCTATTTTTGAAATGCCTATCGAAAACTACATCTAAAATGCCTATCAGCACCTATATTTGAAATGCCTATCGGCAACCACATCAGAAATGCCTATCGGCACCTATATCTGAAATGCCTTTCGGCATTTATATCTGAAATGCCTATCGACACCTATATTTGAAATGCCTATCGGCACCTATATTTTAAATGCCTATCGGCACCTATATTTTAAATGACTATCGGCAACTATATCTGATATGCCTATCGGCACCTATATCTAAAATGCCTATCGGCACCTATTTTTGAAATGCCTATAGGAAACTACATCTAAAATGCCTATCGGCACCTATTTTTAAAATGTCAATCGGCAACTATATCTGAAATGCCTATCGGCACCTATATCTGAAATGTCTATCGGCACCTATTTTTGAAATGCCTATCGAAAACTACATCTGGAATGCCTATCAGCACATATATTTGAAATGCCTATCGGTAACCATATCTGAAATGCCTATCGACACCTATATTTGAAATACCTATCGGCTCCTATATCTGAAATGCCTTTCGGCACCTATTTTTAAAATACCAATCGGCGACTATATCTGAAATGCCTATCGGCACCTATATCTGAAATGCCTATCGGCTACTATTTTTGAAATGCATATCGGAAACTACATCTGAAATGCCTATCAGCACTTATATTTGAAATGCCTATCGGCAACCATATCTGGAATGCCTATCGGCACCTATATTTGAAATGAATATCGGCTTCTATATCTGAAATGCCTATCGGCACCTATTTTTAAAAAGCCAATCGGCAACGATATCTGAAATGCCTATCGGCACCTATATCTGAAATGCCTATCGGCACCTATTTTTGAAATGCCTTTCGGAAACTACATCTGAAATGCCTATCTGCTCCTATATTTGAAATGCCTATCGGCAACCATATCTGGAATGCCTATCGGCACCTATATTTGAAATGCCTATCGGCTTCTATATCTGAAATGCCTATCGGCACCTATTTTTAAAATGCCAATTGGCAACTATATCTGAAATGCCTATCGGCATTTATATCTGAAATGCCCTTTGGCATCTATTTTTGAAATGCCTATCGGAAACTACATCTGAAATGCCTATCAGCACCTATATTTGAAATGCCTATCGGCCACCATATCTGGAATGCCTATCGGCACTTATATTTGAAATGCCTATCGGCTTCTATATCTGTAATGCCTATCAACACCTATTTTTAAACTGCTAATCGGCAACTATATCTGAAATGCCTATCGGCACCTATATCTGAAATGCCTATCGGCACCTATTTTTGAAATGCTAATCGGGAACTACATTTGAAATGGCTATCAGCACCTATATTTTAAATGCCTATCGGCAACCATATCTGAAATGCCTATCGACACCTATATTTAAAATACCTATCGGCTTCTATATCTGAAAAGTCTATCGGCACCTATTTTTAAAATGCCAATCGTTAACTATATCTGAAATGCCTATCGGCACCTATATCTGAAATGCCTATCGGCACCTATTTTTGAAATGCCTATCGGAAACTACATCTGGAATGCCTATCAGCACGTATATTTGAAATGCCTATCGGCAACCATATTTGAAATGCCTATCGACACCTATATTTGAAATACCTATCGGCTCCTATATCTGAAATGCCTTTCGGCACCTATTTTTAAAATTTCAATCGGCGACTATATCTGAAATGCCTCTCGGCACCTATATCTGAAATGCCTATCGGCACCTATTTTTGAAATGCCTATCGGAAACTACATCTGAAATGCCTATCAGCACTTATATTTGAAATGCCTATCGGCAACCATATCTGGAATGCCTATCGGCACCTATATTTGAAATGAATATCGGCTTCTATATCTGAAATTCCTATCGGCACCTATTTTTAAAAAGATAATCGGCAACGATATCTGAAATGCCTATCGGCACCTATATCTGAAATGCCTATCGGCACCTATTTTTGAAATGCCTTTCGGAAACTACATCTGAAATGCCTATCTGCTCCTATATTTGAAATGCCTATCGGCAACCATATCTGGAATGCCTATCGGCACCTATATTTGAAATGCCTATCGGCTTCTATATCTGAAATGCCTATCGGCACCTATTTTTAAAATGCCAATTGGCAACTATATCTGAAATGCCTATCGGCACTTATATCTGAAATGCCTTTTGGCACCTATTTTTGAAATGCCTATCGGAAACTACATCTGAAATGCCTATCAGCACCTATATTTGAAATGCCTATCGGCCACCATATCTGGAATGCCTATTGGCACTTATATTTGAAATGCCTATCGGCTTCTATATCTGTAATGCCTATCAACACCTATTTTTAAAATGCTAATCGGCAACTATATCTGAAATGCCTATCGGCACCTATATCTGAAATGCCTATCGGCACCTATTTTTGAAATGCTAATCGGGAACTACATTTGAAATGGCTATCAGCACCTATATTTTAAATGCCTATCGGCAACCATATCTGAAATGCCTATCGACACCTATATTTAAAATACCTATCGGCTTCTATATCTGAAAAGTCTATCGGCACCTATTTTTAAAATGCCAATCGTTAACTATATCTGAAATGCCTATCGGCACCTATATCTGAAATGCCTATCGGCACCTATTTTTGAAATGCCTATCGGAAACTACATCTGGAATGCCTATCAGCACGTATATTTGAAATGCCTATCGGCAACCATATCTGAAATGCCTATCGACACCTATATTTGAAATACCTATCGGCTCCTATATCTGAAATGCCTTTCGGCACCTATTTTTAAAATTTCAATCGGCGACTATATCTGAAATGCCTATCGGCACCTATATCTGAAATGCCTATCGGCACCTATTTTTGAAATGCCTATCGGAAATTACATCTGAAATGCCTATCAGCACCTATATTTGAAATGCCTATCGGCAACAATATCTGAAATGCCTATCGACACCTATATTTGAAATACCTCTCGGCTTCTATATCTGAAATGCCTATCGGCACCTATCTTTCAAATGCCAATCGGCAACTATATCTGAAATGCCTATCGGCACCTATATCTGAAATGCCTATCGGCATCTATATCTGAAATGCCTATCGGCACCAATTTTTAAAATGCCTATCGGAAACTACATCTAGAATGCCTATCAGCACCTATATTTGAAATGCCTATCGGCAAACATATCTGGAATGCCTATCGGCACCTATATTTAAAATGCCTATCGGCTTCTATATCTGAAATGCCTATCGACACCTATTTTTAAAATGCCAATCGGCAACTATATCTGAAATGCCTATCGGCACATATATCTGAAATGCCTATCGGCACCTATTTTTGAAATGCCTATCGGAAACTACATCTGAAATGCCTATCAGCACCTATATTTGAAATGCCTATCGGCAATTATATCTGAAATGCCTATCGACACCTATATTTGAAATACCTATCGGCTTCTATATCTGAAATGCCAATCGGCACCTATTTTTGAAATGCCTATCGGAAACTACATCGGAAATGCCTATCAGCACCAATATTTGAAATGCCTATCGGCTTCTATATCTGAAATGCCTATCGGCTTCTATATCTGAAATGCCTATCGGCACCTATTTTTAAAATGCCAATCGGCAACTATATCTGAAATGCCTATCGGCACCTATATTTGAAATGCCTATCGGCACCTATTTTTGAAATGCCTATCGAAAACTACATCTGAAATGCCTATCAGCACCTATATTTGAAATGCCTATCGGCAACCACATCAGAAATGCCTGTCGGCACCTATATCTGAAATGCCTTTCGGCATTTATATCTGAAATGCCTATCGACACCTATATTTGAAATGCCTATCAACACCTATATTTTAAATGCCTATCGGCAACTATATCTGATATGCCTATCGGCACCTATATCTGAAATGCCTATCGGCACCTATTTTTGAAATGCCTATCGGAAAATACATTTAAAATGCCTATCGGCACCTATTTTTAAAATGCCAATCGGCAACTATATCTGAAATGACTATCGGCTCCTATTTTTGAAATGCCTATCGGAAACTACATCTGAAATGCCTATCAGCACCTATATTTGAAATGCCTATCGGCAACAATATCTGAAATGCCTATCGACACCTATATTTGAAATACCTATCGGCTTCTATATCTGAAATGCCTATCGGCACCTATCTTTAAAATGCCAATCGGCAACTATATCTGAAACGCCTATCGGCACCTATATCTAAAATGCCTATCGGCACCAATTTTTGAAATGCCTATCGGAAACTACATCTGAAATGCCTATCAGCACTTATTTTTGAAATGCCTATCGGCAACCATATCTGGAATGTCTATCGGCACCTATATTTAAAATGAATATCGGCTTCTATATCTGAAATGCCTATCGGCACCTATTTTAAAAATGCCAATCGGCAACGATATCTGAAATTCCTATCGGCACCTATATCTGAAATGCCTATCGGCACCTATTTTTGAAATGCTGTTCGGAAACTACATCTGAAATGCCTATCTGCTCCTATATTTGAAATGCCTATCGGCTTCTATATCTGAAATGCCTATCGGCACCTATTTTTAAAATGCCAATTGGCAACTATATCTGAAATGCCTATCGGCACGTATATCTGAAATGCCTTTTGGCACCTATTTTTGAAATGCCTATCGGAAACTACATCTGAAATGCCTATCAGCACCTATATTTGAAAAGCCAATCGGCCACCATATCTGGAATGCCTATCGGCACTTATATTTGAAATGCCTATCGGCTTCTATATCTGAAATGCCTATCAACACCTATTTTTAAAATGCTAATCGGCAACTATATCTGAAATGCCTATCGGCACCTATATCTGAAATGCCTATCGGCACCTATTTTTAAAATGCCTATCGGGAACTACATCTGAAATGGCTATCAGCACCTATATTTGAAATGCCTATCGGCAACCATATCTGAAATGCCTATTGACACCTATATATAAATACCTATCGGCTTCTATATCTGAAAAGCCTATCGGCACCTATTTTTAAAATGCCAATCGGTAACTATATCTGAAATGCCTATCGGCACCTATATCTGAAATGCCTATCGGCACCAATTTTTGAAATGCCTATCGGAATCTACATCTGGAATGCCCATCAGCACCTATATTTGAAATGCCTATCGGCAAACATATCTGGAATGCCTATCGGCACCTATATTTAAAATGCCTATCGGCTTCTATATCTGAAATGCCTATCGACACCTATTTTTAAAATGCCAATCGGCAACTATATCTGAAATGCCTATCGGCACATATATCTGAAATGCCTATCGGCACCTATTTTTGAAATGCCTATCGGAAACTACATCTGAAATGCCTATCAGCACCTATATTTGAAATGCCTATCGGCAATTATATCTGAAATGCCTATCGACACCTATATTTGAAATACCTATCGGCTTCTATATCTGAAATGCCTATCGGCACCTATTTTTTAAATGCCTATCGGAAACTACATCGGAAATGCCTATCAGCACCAATATTTGAAATGCCTATCGGCTTCTATATCTGAAATGCCTATCGGCACCTATTTTTAAAATGCCAATCGGCAACTATATCTGAAATGCCTATCGGCACCTATATCTGAAATGCCTATCGGCACCTATTTTTGAAATGCCTATCGAAAACTACATCTGAAATGCCTATCAGCACCTATAATTGAAATGCCTATCGGCAACCACATCAGAAATGCCTGTCGGCACCTATATCTGAAATGCCTTTCGGCATTTATATCTGAAATGCCTATCGACACCTATTTTTGAAATGCCTATCGGCACCTATATTTTAAATGCCTATCGGCAACTATATCTGATATGCCTATCGGCACCTATGTCTGAAATGCCTATCGGCACCTATTTTTGAAATGCCTATCGGAAACTACATCTGAAATGCCCATCAGCACCTATATTTGAAATGCCTATCGGCAACCATATCTGGAATGCCTATCGGCACCTATATTTGAAATGCCTATCGGCTTCTATAACTGAAATGACTATCAACACCTATTTTTAAAAAGCCAATCGGCAACTATATCTGAAATGCCTATCGGCACCTATATCTGAAATGCCTATCGGTACCTATTTTTTAAATGCCTATCGGGAACTACATCTGAAATGCCTATCAGCACTTATATTTGAAATGCCTATCGGCAACCATATCTGGAATCCCTATCGGCACCTATATTTGAAATGCCTATCGGCTTCTATATCTGAAATGCCAATCGGCACCTATTTTTAAAATGCCAATTGGCAACTATATCTGACATGCCTATCGGCACCTATATCTGAAATGCCTATCGGCACCTATTTTTAAAATGCCTATCGGAAACTACATCTGAAATGCCCATCAGCACCTATATTTGAAATGCCTATCGGCAACCATATCTGGAATGCCTATCGGCACCTATATTTGAAATGCCTATCGGCTTCTATATTCAAATATAGGTGTCGATAGGCATTTCAGATATGGTTGCCGATAGGCATTTCAAATATAGGTGCTGATAGGCATTTCAGATGTAGTTTCCGATAGGCATTTCAGAAATAGGTGCCGATAGGCATTTCAGATATAGGTGCCGATAGGCATTTCAGATATAGTTGCCGATTGGCATTTTAAAAATAGGTGCCGATAGGTATTTTAGATGTATTTTCCGATAGGCATTTCAAAACTAGGTGCCGATAGGCATTTCAGATATAGGTGCCGATAGGCATTTCAAATATAGGTGTCGATAGGCATTTCAGATATAAATGCCGAAAGGCATTTCAGATATAGGTGCTGATAGGCATTTCTGATGTGGTTGCCGATAGGCATTTCAATCATAGGTGCTGATAGGCATTTCAGATGTAGTTTTCGATAGGCATTTCAAAAATAGGTGCCGATAGGCATTTCAGAGATAGGTGCCGATAGGCACTTCAGATATAGTTGCCGATTGGCATATTAAAAATAGGTGCCGATAGGCATTTCAGATATAGAAGCCGATAGGCATTTCAAATATAGGTGCCGATAGGCATTCCAGATATGGTTGCCGATAGGCATTTCAAATATAAGTGCTGATAGGCATTTCAGATGTAGTTTCCGATAGGCATTTCAAAAATAGGTGCCGATAGTAATTTCACATATAGTTGCCGATAGGCATTTCAGATATAGTTGCCGATTGGCATTTTAAAAATAGGTGCCGATAGGCACTTCAGATATAGAAGCCGATAGGCATTTCAAATATAGGTGCCGATAGGCATTCCAGATATGGTTGCCGATAGGCATTTCAAATATAGGTGCTGATAGGCATTTCAGATGTAGTTTCCGATAGGCATTTCAAAAATTGGTGCCGATAGGCATTTCAGATATAGGTGCCGATAGGCATTACAGATATAGTTGCCAATTGGCATTTTAAAAATAGGTGCCGATAGGCATTTCAGATATAGAAGCCGATAGGAATTTCAAATATAGGTGTCGATAGTAATTTCAGATATAATTGCCGATAGGCATTTCAAATATAGGTGCTGTTAGGCATTTCAGATGAAGTTTCAGATAGGCATTTCAAAAATAGGTGCCGATAGGCTTTTCAGATATAGGTGCCGATAGGCATTTCAGATATAATTGCCGACTGACATTTTAAAAATAGGTGTCGATAGGCATTTCAGATATAGGACTCGATAGGCATTTCAAATATAGGTGCCGATAGGCATTCCAGATATGGTTGCCGATAGGCATTTCAAATTTAGGTGCTGATAGGCATTCCAGATGTAGTTTCCGATAGACATTTCAAAAATTGGTGCCGATAGGCATTTCAGATATAGGTGCCGATAAGCATTTCAGATATAGTTGCCGATTGGCATTTTAAAGATAGGTGCCGATAGGCATTTCAGATATAGAAGCCGATAGGTATTTCACATATAGGTGTCGATAGGCATTTCAGATATTGTTGCCGATAGGCATTTCAAATATAGGTGCTGATAGGCATTTCAGATGTAGTTTCCGATAGGCATTTCAAAAATAGGTGCCGATAGGCATTTCAGATATAGGTGCCGATAGGCATTTCAGATATAGAAGCCGATAGGTATTTCAAATATAGATGTCGATAGGCATATTAGATATGGTTGCCGAAAGGCATTTCAAATATAGGTGCTGATAGGCATTCCAGATGTAGTTTCCGATAGGCATTTCAAAAATTGGTGCCGATAGGCATTTCAGATATAGGTGCCGATAGGCATTTCAGATATAGTTACCGATTGGCATTTTAAAAATTGGTGCCGATAGGCTTTTCAGATATAGAAGCCGATAGGTATTTTAAATATAGGTGTCGATAGGCATTTCAGATATGGTTGCCGATAGGCATTTCAAATATAGGTGCTGATAGGCATTCCAGATGTAGTTTCCGATAGGCATTTCAAAAATTGGTGCCGATAGGCATTTCAGATATAGGTGCCGATAGGCATTTCAGATATAGTTACCGATTGGCATTTTAAAAATAGGTGCCGATAGGCTTTTCAAATATAGAAGCCGATAGGTATTTTAAATATAGGTGTCGATAGGCATTTCAGATATGGTTGCCGATAGGCATTTCAAATATAGGTGCTGATAGGCATTTCAGATGTAGTTTCCCAAAGGCATTTCAAAAATAGGTGCCGATAGGCATTTCAGATATAGGTGCCGATAGGCATTTCAGATATAGTTGCCGATTGGCATTTTAAAAATAGGTGTCGATAGGCATTTTAGATATAGAAGCCGATAGGCATTGCAAATATAGGTGCTGATAGGCATTCCAGATGTAGTTTCCGATAGGCATTTCAAAAATTGGTGCCGATAGGCATTTCAGATATAGGTGCCGATAGGCATTTCAGATATAGTTACCGATTGGCATGTTAAAAATAGGTGCCGATAGGCTTTTCAGATATAGAAGCCGATAGGTATTTCAAATGTAGGTGTCGATAGGCATTTCAGATATGGTTGCCGATAGGCATTTCAAATATAGGTGCTGATAGCCATTTCAGATGTAGTTTCCGATAGGCATTTCAAAAATAGGTGTCGATAGGCATTTCAGATATAGGTGCCGATAGGCATTTCAGATATAGTTGCCGATTGGCTTTTTAAAAATAGGTGTTGATAGTCATTTCAGTTATAGAAGCCGATAGGCATTTCAAATATAGGTGCCGATAGGCATTCCAGATATGGTTGCCGATAGGCATTTCAAATATAGGTGCTGATGGGCATTTCAGATGTAGTTTCCGATAGGCATTTTAAAAATAGGTGCCGATAGGCATTTCAGATATAGGTGCCGATAGGCATTTCAGATATAGTTGCCAATTGGCATTTTAAAAATAGGTGCCGATTGGCATTTCAGATATAGAAGCCGATAGGCATTTCAAATATAGGTGCCGATAGGGATTCCAGATATGGTTGCCGATAGGCATTTCAAATATAAGTGCTGATAGGCATTTCAGATGTAGTTCCCGATAGGCATTTCAAAAATAGGTACCGATAGGCATTTCAGATATAGGTGCCGATAGGCATTTCAGATATAGGTGCCGATAGGCATTTCAGATATAGTTGCCGATTGGCATTTTAAAAATAGGTGTCGATAGGCATTTTAGATATAGAAGCCGATAGGCATTGCAAATATAGGTGCTGATAGGCATTCCAGATGTAGTTTCCGTTAGGCATTTCAAAAATTGGTGCCGATAGGCATTTCAGATATAGGTGCCGATAGGCATTTCAGATATAGTTACCGATTGGCATGTTAAAAATAGGTGCCGATAGGCTTTTCAGATATAGAAGCCGATAGGTATTTTAAATATAGGTGTCGATAGGCATTTCAGATATGGTTGCCGATAGGCATTTCAAATATAGGTGCTGATAGCCATTTCAGATGTAGTTTCCGATAGGCATTTCAAAAATAGGTGTCGATAGGCATTTCAGATAAAGGTGCCGATAGGCATTTCAGATATAGTTGCCGATTGGCTTTTTAAAAATAGGTGTTGATAGGCATTTCAGTTATAGAAGCCGATAGGCATTTCAAATATAGGTGCCGATAGGCATTCCAGATATGGTTGCCGATAGGCATTTCAAATATAGGTGCTGATAGGCATTATAGATGTAGTTTCCGATAGGCATTTCAAAAATAGGTGCCGATAGGCATTTCAGATATAGGTGCCGATAGGCATTTCAGATATAGTTGCCAATTGGCATTTTAAAAATAGGTGCCGATTGGCATTTCAGATATAGAAGCCGATAGGCATTTCAAATATAGGTGCCGATAGGGATTCCAGATATGTTTGCCGATAGGCATTTCAAATATAAGTGCTGATAGGCATTTCAGATGTAGTTTCCGATAGGCATTTCAAAAATAGGTACCGATAGGCATTTCAGATATAGGTGCCGATAGGCATTTCAGATATAGTTGCCAATTGGCATTTTAAAAATAGGTGTCGGTAGGCATTTCAGATATAGAAGCCGATAGGCATTTCAAATATAGGTGCCGATAGGCATTCCAGATATGGTTGCCGATAGGCATTTCAAACATAGTTGCTGATAGGCATGTCAGATGTAGTTTCCGATAGGCATTTCAAAAATTGGTGCCGATAGGCATTTCAGATATAGGTGCCGATAAGCATTTCAGATATAGTCGCCGATTGGCATTTTAAAAATAGGTGCCGATAGGCATTTCAGATATAGAAGCCAATAGGTATTTCACATATAGGTGTCGATAGGCATTTCAGATATGGTTGCCGATAGGCATTTCAAATATGCGTGCTGATAGGCATTTCAGATGTAGTTTCCGATAGGCATTTCAAAAATAGGTGCCGATAGGCATTTCAGATATAGGTGCCGATAGGCATTTCAGATATAGTTGCCGATTGGCATTTTAAAAAGAGGTGCCGATAGGCATTTTAGATGTAGTTTCCGATAGGCATTTCAAAAATAGGTGCCGATAGGCATTTCAGACATAGGTGCCGATAGGCATATCAGATATAGTTGCCGATAGGCATTTAAAATATAGGTGCCGATAGGCATTTCAAAAATAGGTGTCGATAGGCATTTCAGATATAAATGCCGAAAGGCATTTCAGATATAGGTGCCGACAGGCATTTCTGATGTGGTTGCCGATAGGCATTTCAATTATAGGTGCTGATAGGCATTTCAGATGTAGTTTTCGATAGGCATTTCAAAAATAGGTGCCGATAGGTATTTCAGATATAGGTGCCGATAGGCATTTCAGATATAGTTGCCGATTGGCATTTTAAAAATAGGTGCCGATAGGCATTTCAGATATAGAAGCCGATAGGCATTTCAAATATTGGTGCTGATAGGCATTTCCGATGTAGTTTCCGATAGGCATTTAAAAAATAGGTGCCGATAGGCATTTCAGATATAGAAGCCGATAGGTATTTAAAATATAGGTGTCGATAGGCATTTCAGATATAATTGCCGATAGGCATTTCAAATATAGGTGCTGATAGGCATTTCAGATGTAGTTTCCGATAGGCATTTCAAAAATAGGTGCCGATAAGCATTTCAGATATATGTGCCGATAGGCATTTCAGATATAGTTGCCGATTGGCATTTTAAAAATAGGTGTCGATAGGCATTTCAGATATAGAAGCCGATAGGCATTTTAAATATAGGTGCCGATAGGCATTCCAGATATGGTTGCCGATAGGCATTTCAAATATAGGTGCTGATGGGCATTCCAGATGTAGATTCCGATAGGCATTTCAAAAATTGGTGCCGATAGGCATTTCAGATATAGGTGCCGATAGGCATTTCAGATATAGTTACCGATTGGCATTTTAAAAATAGGTGCCGATAGGCTTTTCAGATATAGAAGCCGATAGGTATTTATATATAGGTGTCAATAGGCATTTCAGATATGGTTGCCGATAGGCATTTCAAATATAGGTGCTGATAGCCATTTCAGATGTAGTTCCCGATAGGCATTTTAAAAATAGGTGCCGATAGGCATTTCAGATATAGGTGCCGATAGGCATTTCAGATATAGTTGCCGATTAGCATTTTAAAAATAGGTGTTGATAGGAATTTCAGATATAGAAGCCGATAGGCATTTCAAATATAAGTGCCGATAGGCATTCCAGATATGGTGGCCGATAGGCTTTTCAAATATAGGTGCTGATAGGCATTTCAGATGTAGTTTCCGATAGGCATTTCAAAAATAGGTGCCAAAAGGCATTTCAGATATACGTGCCGATAGGCATTTCAGATATAGTTGCCAATTGGCATTTTAAAAATAGGTGCCGATAGGCATTTCAGATATAGAAGCCGATAGGCATTTCAAATATAGGAGCAGATAGGCATTTCAGATGTAGTTTCCGAACAGCATTTCAAAAATAGGTGCCGATAGGCATTTCAGATATAGGTGCCGATAGGAATTTCAGATATCGTTGCCGATTGGCATTTTAAAAATAGGTGCCGATAGGCATTTCAGATATAGAAGCCGATATTCATTTTAAATATAGGTGCCGATAGACATTCCAGATATGGTTGCCGATAGGCATTTCAAAAATAAGTGCTGATAGGCATTTCAGATGTAGTTTCCGATAGGCATTTCAAAAATTGGTGCCGATAGGCATTTTAGATATAGGTGCCGATAGGCGTTTCAGATATAGTTGCCGATTGGCATTTTAAAGATAGGTGCCGATAGGCATTTCAGATATAGAAGCCGATAGGTATTTCAAATATAGGTGTCGATAGGCATTTCAGATATTGTTGCCGATAGGCATTTCAAATATAGGTGCTGATAGGCATTTCAGATGTAGTTTCCGATAGGCATTTCAAAAATAGGAGCCGATAGTCATTTCAGATATAGTTGCCGATTGGCATTTTAAAAATAGGTGCCGATAGGCATTTTAAATGTATTTTCCGATAGGCATTTCAAAAATAGGTGCCGATAGGCATTTCAGATATAGGTGCCGATAGGCATATCAGATATAGTTGCCGATAGGCATTTAAAATATAGGTGTTGATAGGCATTTCAAATATAGGTGTCGATAGGCATTTCAGATATAAATGCCGAAAGGCATTTCAGATATAGGTGCCGACAGGCATTTCTGATGTGGTTGCCGATAGGCATTTCAAATATAGGTGCTGATAGGCATTTCAGATGTAGTTTTCGATAGGCATTTCAAAAATAGGTGCCGATAGGCATTTCAAATATAGGTGCCGATAGGCATTTCAGATATAGTTGCCGATTGGCATTTTAAAAATAGGTGCCGATAGGCATTTCAGATATAGAAGCCGATAGGCATTTCAGATATAGAAGCCGATAGGCATTTCAAATATTGGTGCTGATAGGCATTTCCGATGTAGTTTCCGATAGGCATTTCAAAAATAGGTGCCGATTGGCATTTCAGTTATAGAAGCCGATAGGCATTTCAAATATAGGTGCCGATAGGCATTCCAGATATGGTTGCCGATAGGCATTTCAAATATAGGTGCTGATAGGCATTTCAGATGTAGTTTCCGATAGGCATTTTAAAAATAGGTGCCGATAGGCATTTTAGATATAGGTGCCGATAGGCATTTCAGATATAGTGGCCAATTGGCATTTTAAAAATAGGTGCCGATTGGCATTTCAGATATAGAAGCCGATAGGCATTTCAAATATAGGTGCCGATAGGGATTCCAGATATGTTTGCCGATAGGCAGTTCAAATATAAGTGCTGATAGGCATTTCAGATGTAGTTTCCGATAGGCATTTCAAAAATAGGTACCGATAGGCATTTCAGATATAGGTGCCGATAGGCATTTCAGATATAGTTGCCAATTGGCATTTTAAAAATAGGTGTCGGTAGGCATTTCAGATATAGAAGCCGATAGGCATTTCAAATATAGGTGCCGATAGGCATTCCAGATATGGTTGCCGATAGGCATTTCAAACATAGTTGCTGATAGGCATGTCAGATGTAGTTTCCGATAGGCATTTCAAAAATTGGTGCCGATAGGCATTTCAGATATAGGTGCCGATAAGCATTTCAGATATAGTCGCCGATTGGCATTTTAAAAATAGGTGCCGATAGGCATTTCAGATATAGAAGCCAATAGGTATTTAAAATATAGGTGTCGATAGGCATTTCAGATATGGTTGCCGATAGGCATTTCAAATATGCGTGCTGATACGCATTTCAGATGTAGTTTCCGATAGGCATTTCAAAAATAGGTGCCGATAGGCATTTCAGATATAGGTGCCGATAGGCATTTCAGATATAGTTGCCGATTGGCATTTTAAAAATAGGTGCCGATAGGCATTTTAGATGTAGTTTCCGATAGGCATTTCAAAAATAGGTGCCGATAGGCATTTCAGACATAGGTGCCGATAGGCATATCAGATATAGTTGCCGATAGGCATTTAAAAGATAGGTGCCGATAGGCATTTCAAATATAGGTGTCGATAGGCATTTCAGATATAAATGCCGAAAGGCATTTCAGATATAGGTGCCGACAGGCATTTCTGATGTGGTTGCCGATAGGCATTTCAAATATAGGTGCTGATAGGCATTTCAGATGTAGTTTTCGATAGGCATTTCAAAAATAGGTGCCGATAGGCATTTCAGATATAGGTGCCGATAGGCATTTCAGATATAGTTGCCGATTGGCATTTTAAAAATAGGTGCCGATAGGCATTTTAGATGTAGTTTCCGATAGGCATTTCAAAAATAGGTGCCGATAGGCATTTCAGATATAGGTGTTGATAGGCATTTCAGATATAGTTGCCGATTGACATTTTAAAAATAGGTGCCGATAGGCATTTCAGATATAGAAGCCGATAGGCATTTGAAATATAGGTGTCGATAGGCATTTCAGATATGGTTGCCGATAGGCATTTCAAATATAGGTGCTGATAGGCATTTCAGATGTAGTTTCCGATAGGCATTTCAAAAATAGGTGCCGATAGGCATTTCAGATATAGGTGCCGATAGGCATTTCAGATATAGTTGCCGATTGGCATTTTAAAAATAGGTGCCGATAGGCATTTCAGATATAGAAGCCGATAGGCATTTCAAATATAGGTGTCGATAGGCATTTCAGATATAAATGCCGAAAGGCATTTCAGATATAGGTGCCGATAGGCATTTCTGATGTGGTTGCCGATAGGCATTTCAAATATAGGTGCTGATAGGCATTTTAGATGTAGTTTTCGATAGGCATTTCAAAAATAGGTGCCGATAGGCATTTCAGATATAGAAGCCGATAGGCATTTCAGATATAGGAGCCGATAGGCATTCCAGATATGGTTGTCCATAGGCATTTCAAATATAGGTGCTGATAGGCATTTCATATGTAGTTTCCGATAGGCATTTCAAAAATAGGTGCCGATAGGCATTTCAGATAGAGGTGCCGATAGGCATTTCAGATATAGTTGCCGATTGGCATTTTAAAAATAGGTGCCGATAGGCATTTCGGATATAGAAGCCGATAGGCATTTCAAATATAGGTGTCGATAGGCATTTCAGATATGGTTGCCGATAGGCATTTCAAATATAGGTGCTGATAGGCATTTCAGATGTAGTTTCCGATAGGCATTTCAGAAATAGGTGCCGATAGGCATTTCAGATATAGGTGCCGATAGGCATTTCAGATATAGTTGCCGATTGGCATTTTAAAAATAGGTACCGATAGGTATTTTAGATGTATTTTCCGATAGGCATTTCAAAAATAGGTGCCGATAGGCATTTCAGATATAGGTTCCGATAGGCATTTCAAATATAGGTGTCGATAGGCATTTCAGATATAGGTGCCGATAGGCATTTCTGATGTGGTTGCCGATAGGCATTTCAAATATAGGTGCTGATAGGCATTTCAGATGTAGTTTTCGATAGGCATTTCAAAAATAGGTGCCGATAGGCATTTCAGAGATAGGTGCCGATAGGCACTTCAGATATAGTTGCCGATTGGCATTTTAAAAATAGGTGCCGATAGGCATTTCAGATATAGAAGCCGATAGGCATTTCAAATATAGGTGTCGATAGGCATTTCAGATATGGTTGCCGATAGGCATTTCAAATATAGGTGCTGATAGGCATTTCAGATGTAGTTTCCGATAGGCATTTCAGAAATAGGTGCCGATAGGCATTTCAGATATAGGTGCCGATAGGCATTTCAGATATAGTTGCCGATTGGCATTTTAAAAATAGGTGCCGATAGGTATTTTAGATGTATTTTCCGATAGGCATTTCAAAACTAGGTGCCGATAGGCATTTCAGATATAGGTGCCGATAGGCATTTTAAATATAGGTGTCGATAGGCATTTCAGATATAAATGCCGAAAGGCATTTCAGATATAGGTGCTGATAGGCATTTCTGATGTGGTTGCCGATAGGCATTTCAATCATAGGTGCTGATAGGCATTTCAGATGTAGTTTTCGATAGGCATTTCAAAAATAGGTGCCGATAGGCATTTCAGAGATAGGTGCCGATAGGCACTTCAGATATAGTTGCCGATTGGCATATTAAAAATAGGTGCCGATAGGCATTTCAGATATAGAAGCCGATAGGCATTTCAAATATAGGTGCCGATAGGCATTCCAGATATGGTTGCTGATAGGCATTTCAAATATAAGTGCTGATAGGCATTTCAGATGTAGTTTCCGATAGGCATTTCAAAAATAGGTGCCGATAGTAATTTCACATATAGTTGCCGATAGGCATTTCAGATATAGTTGCCGATTGGCATTTTAAAAATAGGTGCCGATAGGCACTTCAGATATAGAAGCCGATAGGCATTTCAAATATAGGTGCCGATAGGCATTCCAGATATGGTTGCCGATAGGCATTTCAAATATAGGTGCTGATAGGCATTTCAGATGTAGTTTCCGATAGGCATTTCAAAAATTGGTGCCGATAGGCATTTCAGATATAGGTGCCGATAGGCATTACAGATATAGTTGCCAATTGGCATTTTAAAAATAGGTGCCGATAGGCATTTCAGATATAGAAGCCGATAGGAATTTCAAATATAAGTGTCGATAGTAATTTCAGATATAATTGCCGATAGGCATTTCAAATATAGGTGCTGTTAGGCATTTCAGATGAAGTTTCAGATAGGCATTTCAAAAATAGGTGCCGATAGGCTTTTCAGATATAGGTGCCGATAGGCATTTCAGATATAATTGCCGACTGACATTTTAAAAATAGGTGTCGATAGGCATTTCAGATATAGGACTCGATAGGCATTTCAAATATAGGTGCCGATAGGCATTCCAGATATGGTTGCCGATAGGCATTTCAAATTTAGGTGCTGATAGGCATTCCAGATGTAGTTTCCGATAGACATTTCAAAAATTGGTGCCGATAGGCATTTCAGATATAGGTGCCGATAGGCATTTCAGATATAGTTGCCGATTGGCATTTTAAAGATAGGTGCCGATAGGCATTTCAGATATAGAAGCCGATAGGTATTTCACATATAGGTGTCGATAGGCATTTCAGATATTGTTGTCGATAGGCATTTCAAATATAGGTGCTGATAGGCATTTCAGATGTAGTTTCCGATAGGCATTTCAAAAATAGGTGCCGATAGGCATTTCAGATATAGGTGCCGATAGGCATTTCAGATATAGAAGCCGATAGGTATTTCAAATATAGATGTCGATAGGCATATTAGATATGGTTGCCGAAAGGCATTTCAAATATAGGTGCTGATAGGCATTCCAGATGTAGTTTCCGATAGGCATTTCAAAAATTGGTGCCGATAGGCATTTCAGATATAGGTGCCGATAGGCATTTCAGATATAGTTACCGATTGGCATTTTAAAAATTGGTGCCGATAGGCTTTTCAGATATAGAAGCCGATAGGTATTTTAAATATAGGTGTCGATAGGCATTTCAGATATGGTTGCCGATAGGCATTTCAAATATAGGTGCTGATAGGCATTCCAGATGTAGTTTCCGATAGGCATTTCAAAAATTGGTGCCGATAGGCATTTCAGATATAGGTGCCGATAGGCATTTCAGATATAGTTACCGATTGGCATTTTAAAAATAGGTGCCGATAGGCTTTTCAAATATAGAAGCCGATAGGTATTTTAAATATAGGTGTCGATAGGCATTTCAGATATGGTTGCCGATAGGCATTTCAAATATAGGTGCTGATAGGCATTTCAGATGTAGTTTCCCAAAGGCATTTCAAAAATAGGTGCCGATAGGCATTTCAGATATAGGTGCCGATAGGCATTTCAGATATAGTTGCCGATTGGCATTTTAAAAATAGGTGTCGATAGGCATTTTAGATATAGAAGCCGATAGGCATTGCAAATATAGGTGCTGATAGGCATTCCAGATGTAGTTTCCGATAGGCATTTCAAAAATTGGTGCCGATAGGCATTTCAGATATAGGTGCCGATAGGCATTTCAGATATAGTTACCGATTGGCATGTTAAAAATAGGTGCCGATAGGCTTTTCAGATATAGAAGCCGATAGGTATTTCAAATGTAGGTGTCGATAGGCATTTCAGATATGGTTGCCGATAGGCATTTCAAATATAGGTGCTGATAGCCATTTCAGATGTAGTTTCCGATAGGCATTTCAAAAATAGGTGTCGATAGGCATTTCAGATATAGGTGCCGATAGGCATTTCAGATATAGTTGCCGATTGGCTTTTTAAAAATAGGTGTTGATAGTCATTTCAGTTATAGAAGCCGATAGGCATTTCAAATATAGGTGCCGATAGGCATTCCAGATATGGTTGCCGATAGGCATTTCAAATATAGGTGCTGATGGGCATTTCAGATGTAGTTTCCGATAGGCATTTTAAAAATAGGTGCCGATAGGCATTTCAGATATAGGTGCCGATAGGCATTTCAGATATAGTTGCCAATTGGCATTTTAAAAATAGGTGCCGATTGGCATTTCAGATATAGAAGCCGATAGGCATTTCAAATATAGGTGCCGATAGGGATTCCAGATATGGTTGCCGATAGGCATTTCAAATATAAGTGCTGATAGGCATTTCAGATGTAGTTCCCGATAGGCATTTCAAAAATAGGTACCGATAGGCATTTCAGATATAGGTGCCGATAGGCATTTCAGATATAGTTGCCAATTGGCATTTTAAAAATAGGTGTCGGTAGGCATTTCAGATATAGAAGCCGATAGGCATTTCAAATATAGGTGCCGATAGGCATTCCAGATATGGTTGCCAATAGGCATTTCAAACATAGTTGCTGATAGGCATGTCAGATGTAGTTTCCGATAGGCATTTCAAAAATTGGTGCCGATAGGCATTTCAGATATAGGTGCCGATAAGCATTTCAGATATAGTCGCCGATTGGCATTTTAAAAATTGGTGCCGATAGGCATTTCAGATATAGAAGCCAATAGGTATTTCAAATATAGGTGTCGATAGGCATTTCAGATATGGTTGCCGATAGGCATTTCAAATATGCGTGCTGATAGGCATTTCAGATGTAGTTTCCGATAGGCATTTCAAAAATAGGTGCCGATAGGCATTTCAGATATAGAAGCCGATAGGTATTTTAAATATAGGTGTCGATAGGCATTTCAGATATGGTTGCCGATAGGCATTTCAAATATAGGTGCTGATAGGCATTCCAGATGTAGTTTCCGATAGGCATTTCAAAAATTGGTGCCGATAGGCATTTCAGATATAGGTGCCGATAGGCATTTCAGATATAGTTACCGATTGGCATTTTAAAAATAGGTGCCGATAGGCTTTTCAGATATAGAAGCCGATAGGTATTTTAAATATAGGTGTCGAAAGGCATTTCAGATATGGTTGCCGATAGGCATTTCAAATATAGGTGCTGATAGGCATTTCAGATGTAGTTTCCCAAAGGCATTTCAAAAATAGGTGCCGATAGGCATTTCAGATATAGGTGCCGATAGGCATTTCAGATATAGTTGCCGATTGGCATTTTAAAAATAGGTGTCGATAGGCATTTTAGATATAGAAGCCGATAGGCATTGCAAATATAGGTGCTGATAGGCATTCCAGATGTAGTTTCCGTTAGGCATTTCAAAAATTGGTGCCGATAGGCATTTCAGATATAGGTGCCGATAGGCATTTCAGATATAGTTACCGATTGGCATGTTAAAAATAGGTGCCGATAGGCTTTTCAGATATAGAAGCCGATAGGTATTTTAAATATAGGTGTCGATAGGCATTTCAGATATGGTTGCCGATAGGCATTTCAAATATAGGTGCTGATAGCCATTTCAGATGTAGTTTCCGATAGGCATTTCAAAAATAGGTGTCGATAGGCATTTCAGATAAAGGTGCCGATAGGCATTTCAGATATAGTTGCCGATTGGCTTTTTAAAAATAGGTGTTGATAGGCATTTCAGTTATAGAAGCCGATAGGCATTTCAAATATAGGTGCCGATAGGCATTCCAGATATGGTTGCCGATAGGCATTTCAAATATAGGTGCTGATAGGCATTATAGATGTAGTTTCCGATAGGCATTTCAAAAATAGGTGCCGATAGGCATTTCAGATATAGGTGCCGATAGGCATTTCAGATATAGTTGCCAATTGGCATTTTAAAAATAGGTGCCGATTGGCATTTCAGATATAGAAGCCGATAGGCATTTCAAATATAGGTGCCGATAGGGATT
The DNA here is from genome assembly GCA_034508555.1 of Venustoraphidia nigricollis. Taxonomy (NCBI): domain Eukaryota; kingdom Metazoa; phylum Arthropoda; class Insecta; order Raphidioptera; family Raphidiidae; genus Venustoraphidia; species Venustoraphidia nigricollis. The sequence continues at coordinate 27,213 of JAVRKA010000250.1, forward strand.
CCAGATATGTTTGCCGATAGGCATTTCAAATATAAGTGCTGATAGGCATTTCAGATGTAGTTTCCGATAGGCATTTCAAAAATAGGTACCGATAGGCATTTCAGATATAGGTGCCGATAGGCATTTCAGATATAGTTGCCAATTGGCATTTTAAAAATAGGTGTCGGTAGGCATTTCAGATATAGAAGCCGATAGGCATTTCAAATATAGGTGCCGATAGGCATTCCAGATATGGTTGCCGATAGGCATTTCAAACATAGTTGCTGATAGGCATGTCAGATGTAGTTTCCGATAGGCATTTCAAAAATTGGTGCCGATAGGCATTTCAGATATAGGTGCCGATAAGCATTTCAGATATAGTCGCCGATTGGCATTTTAAAAATAGGTGCCGATAGGCATTTCAGATATAGAAGCCAATAGGTATTTCACATATAGGTGTCGATAGGCATTTCAGATATGGTTGCCGATAGGCATTTCAAATATGCGTGCTGATAGGCATTTCAGATGTAGTTTCCGATAGGCATTTCAAAAATAGGTGCCGATAGGCATTTCAGATATAGGTGCCGATAGGCATTTCAGATATAGTTGCCGATTGGCATTTTAAAAATAGGTGCCGATAGGCATTTTAGATGTAGTTTCCGATAGGCATTTCAAAAATAGGTGCCGATAGGCATTTCAGACATAGGTGCCGATAGGCATATCAGATATAGTTGCCGATAGGCATTTAAAATATAGGTGCCGATAGGCATTTCAAAAATAGGTGTCGATAGGCATTTCAGATATAAATGCCGAAAGGCATTTCAGATATAGGTGCCGACAGGCATTTCTGATGTGGTTGCCGATAGGCATTTCAATTATAGGTGCTGATAGGCATTTCAGATGTAGTTTTCGATAGGCATTTCAAAAATAGGTGCCGATAGGCATTTCAGATATAGGTGCCGATAGGCATTTCAGATATAGTTGCCGATTGGCATTTTAAAAATAGGTGCCGATAGGCATTTCAGATATAGAAGCCGATAGGCATTTCAAATATTGGTGCTGATAGGCATTTCCGATGTAGTTTCCGATAGGCATTTAAAAAATAGGTGCCGATAGGCATTTCAGATATAGAAGCCGATAGGTATTTCAAATATAGGTGTCGATAGGCATTTCAGATATAATTGCCGATAGGCATTTCAAATATAGGTGCTGATAGGCATTTCAGATGTAGTTTCCGATAGGCATTTCAAAAATAGGTGCCGATAGGCATTTCAGATATATGTGCCGATAGGCATTTCAGATATAGTTGCCGATTGGCATTTTAAAAATAGGTGTCGATAGGCATTTCAGATATAGAAGCCGATAGGCATTTTAAATATAGGTGCCGATAGGCATTCCAGATATGGTTGCCGATAGGCATTTCAAATATAGGTGCTGATGGGCATTCCAGATGTAGATTCCGATAGGCATTTCAAAAATTGGTGCCGATAGGCATTTCAGATATAGGTGCCGATAGGCATTTCAGATATAGTTACCGATTGGCATTTTAAAAATAGGTGCCGATAGGCTTTTCAGATATAGAAGCCGATAGGTATTTATATATAGGTGTCAATAGGCATTTCAGATATGGTTGCCGATAGGCATTTCAAATATAGGTGCTGATAGCCATTTCAGATGTAGTTCCCGATAGGCATTTTAAAAATAGGTGCCGATAGGCATTTCAGATATAGGTGCCGATAGGCATTTCAGATATAGTTGCCGATTAGCATTTTAAAAATAGGTGTTGATAGGCATTTCAGATATAGAAGCCGATAGGCATTTCAAATATAAGTGCCGATAGGCATTCCAGATATGGTGGCCGATAGGCTTTTCAAATATAGGTGCTGATAGGCATTTCAGATGTAGTTTCCGATAGGCATTTCAAAAATAGGTGCCAAAAGGCATTTCAGATATACGTGCCGATAGGCATTTCAGATATAGTTGCCAATTGGCATTTTAAAAATAGGTGCCGATAGGCATTTCAGATATAGAAGCCGATAGGCATTTCAAATATAGGAGCAGATAGGCATTTCAGATGTAGTTTCCGAACAGCATTTCAAAAATAGGTGCCGATAGGCATTTCAGATATAGGTGCCGATAGGAATTTCAGATATCGTTGCCGATTGGCATTTTAAAAATAGGTGCCGATAGGCATTTCAGATATAGAAGCCGATATTCATTTTAAATATAGGTGCCGATAGACATTCCAGATATGGTTGCCGATAGGCATTTCAAAAATAAGTGCTGATAGGCATTTCAGATGTAGTTTCCGATAGGCATTTCAAAAATTGGTGCCGATAGGCATTTTAGATATAGGTGCCGATAGGCGTTTCAGATATAGTTGCCGATTGGCATTTTAAAGATAGGTGCCGATAGGCATTTCAGATATAGAAGCCGATAGGTATTTCAAATATAGGTGTCGATAGGCATTTCAGATATTGTTGCCGATAGGCATTTCAAATATAGGTGCTGATAGGCATTTCAGATGTAGTTTCCGATAGGCATTTCAAAAATAGGAGCCGATAGTCATTTCAGATATAGTTGCCGATTGGCATTTTAAAAATAGGTGCCGATAGGCATTTTAAATGTATTTTCCGATAGGCATTTCAAAAATAGGTGCCGATAGGCATTTCAGATATAGGTGCCGATAGGCATATCAGATATAGTTGCCGATAGGCATTTAAAATATAGGTGTTGATAGGCATTTCAAATATAGGTGTCGATAGGCATTTCAGATATAAATGCCGAAAGGCATTTCAGATATAGGTGCCGACAGGCATTTCTGATGTGGTTGCCGATAGGCATTTCAAATATAGGTGCTGATAGGCATTTCAGATGTAGTTTTCGATAGGCATTTCAAAAATAGGTGCCGATAGGCATTTCAAATATAGGTGCCGATAGGCATTTCAGATATAGTTGCCGATTGGCATTTTAAAAATAGGTGCCGATAGGCATTTCAGATATAGAAGCCGATAGGCATTTCAGATATAGAAGCCGATAGGCATTTCAAATATTGGTGCTGATAGGCATTTCCGATGTAGTTTCCGATAGGCATTTCAAAAATAGGTGCCGATTGGCATTTCAGATATAGAAGCCGATAGGTATTTCAAATATAGGTGTCGATAGGCATTTCAGATATAATTGCCGATAGGCATTTCAAATATAGGTGCTGATAGGCATTTCAGATGTAGTTTCCGATAGGCATTTCAAAAATAGGTGCCGATAGGCATTTCAGATATATGTGCCGATAGGCATTTCAGATATAGTTGCCGATTGGCATTTTAAAAATAGGTGTCGATAGGCATTTCAGATATAGAAGCCGATAGGCATTTTAAATATAGGTGCCGATAGGCATTCCAGATATGTTTGCCGATAGGCATTTCAAATATAGGTGCTGATAGGCATTCTAGATGTAGTTTCCGATAGGCATTTTAAAAATTGGTGCCGATAGGCATTTCAGATATAGATGCCGATAGGCATTTCAGATATAGGTGCCGATAGGCATTTCAGATATAGTTGCCGATTGGCATTTGAAAGATAGGTGCCGATAGGCATTTCAGATATAGAAGCCGAGAGGTATTTCAAATATAGGTGTCGATAGGCATTTCAGATATTGTTGCCGATAGGCATTTCAAATATAGGTGCTGATAGGCATTTCAGATGTAATTTCCGATAGGCATTTCAAAAATAGGTGCCGATAGGCATTTCAGATATAGGTGCCGATAGGCATTTCAGATATAGTCGCCGATTGAAATTTTAAAAATAGGTGCCGAAAGGCATTTCAGATATAGGAGCCGATAGGTATTTCAAATATAGGTGTCGATAGGCATTTCAGATATGGTTGCCGATAGGCATTTCAAATATACGTGCTGATAGGCATTCCAGATGTAGTTTCCGATAGGCATTTCAAAAATAGGTGCCGATAGGCATTTCAGATATAGGTGCCGATAGGCATTTCAGATATAGTTAACGATTGGCATTTTAAAAATAGGTGCCGATAGACTTTTCAGATATAGAAGCCGATAGGTATTTTAAATATAGGTGTCGATAGGCATTTCAGATATGTTTGCCGATAGGCATTTAAAATATAGGTGCTGATAGCCATTTCAAATGTAGTTCCCGATTAGCATTTCAAAAATAGGTGCCGATAGGCATTTCAGATATAGGTGCCGATAGGCATTTCAGATATAGTTGCCGATTAGCATTTTAAAAATAGGTGTTGATAGGCATTACAGATATAGAAGCCGATAGGCATTTCAAATATAAGTGCCAATAGGCATTCCAGATATGGTGGCCGATAGGCATTTCAAATATAGGTGCTGATAGGCATTTCAGATGTAGTTTCCGATAGGCATTTCAAAAATAGGTGCCAAAAGGCATTTCAGATATAAGTGCCGATAGGCATTTCAGATATAGTTGCCAATTGGCATTTTAAAAATAGGTGCCGATAGGCATTTCAGATATAGAAGCCGATAGGCATTTCAAATATAGGTGCCGATAGGCATTCCAGATATGGTTGCCGATAGGCATTTCAAATATAGGAGCAGATAGGCATTTCAGATGTAGTTTCCGAAAGGCATTTCAAAAATAGGTGCCGATAGGCATTTCAGATATAGGTGCCGATAGGCATTTCAGATATCGTTGCCGATTATCTTTGTAAAAATAGGTGCCGATAGGAATTTCAGATATAGAAGCCGATATTCATTTCAAATATAGGTGCCGATAGGCATTCCAGATATGGTTGCCGATAGGCATTTCAAATATAAGTGCTGATAGGCATTTCAGATGTAGTTTCCGATAGGCATTTCAAAAATAGGTGCCGATAGGCATTTCAGATATAGGTGCCGAGAGGCATTTCAGATATAGTCGCCGATTGAAATTTTAAAAATAGGTGCCGAAAGGCATTTCAGATATAGGAGCCGATAGGTATTTCAAATATAGGTGTCGATAGGCATTTCAAATATGGTTGCCGATAGGCATTTCAAATATACGTGCTGATAGGCATTCCAGATGTAGTTTCCGATAGGCATTTCAAAAATAGGTGCCGATAGGCATTTCAGATATAGGTGCCGATAGGCATTTCAGATATAGTTAACGATTGGCATTTTAAAAATAGGTGCCGATAGACTTTTCAGATATAGAAGCCGATAGGTATTTTAAATATAGGTGTCGATAGGCATTTCAGATATGGTTGCCGATAGGCATTTAAAATATAGGTGCTGATAGCCATTTCAAATGTAGTTCCCGATTAGCATTTCAAAAATAGGTGCCGATAGGCATTTCAGATATAGGTGCCGATAGGCATTTCAGATATAGTTGCCGATTAGCAGTTTAAAAATAGGTGTTGATAGGCATTACAGATATAGAAGCCGATAGGCATTTCAAATATAAGTGCCGATAGGCATTCCAGATATGGTGGCCGATAGGCATTTCAAATATAGGTGCTGATAGGCATTTCAGATGTAGTTTCCGATAGGCATTTCAAAAATAGGTGCCAAAGGGCATTTCAGATATAAATGCCGATAGGCATTTCAGATATAGTTGCCAATTGGCATTTTAAAAATAGGTGCCGATAGGCATTTCAGATATAGAAGCCGATAGGCATTTCAAATATAGGTGCCGATAGGCATTCCAGATATGGTTGCCGATAGGCATTTCAAATATAGGAGCAGATAGGCATTTCAGATGTAGTTTCCGAAAGGCATTTCAAAAATAGGTGCCGATAGGCATTTCAGATATAGGTGCCGATAGGCATTTCAGATATCGTTGCCGATTGGCTTTTTAAAAATAGGTGCCGATAGGCATTTCAGATATAGAAGCCGATATTCATTTCAAATATAGGTGCCGATAGGCATTCCAGATATGGTTGCCGATAGGCATTTCAAATATAAGTGCTGATAGGCATTTCAGATGTAGTTTCCGATATGCATTTCAAAAATAGTAGCCGATAGGCATTTCAGATATAGGTGCCGATAGGCATTTCAGATATAGTCGCCGATTGGTATTTTAAAAATAGGTGCCGAAAGGCATTTCAGATATAGGAGCCGATAGGTATTTCAAATATAGGTGTCGATAGGCATTTCAGATATGGTTACCGATAGGCATTTCAAATATATGTGCTGATAGGCATTCCAGATGTAGTTTTCGATAGGCATTTCAAAAATAGGTGCCGATAGACATTTCAGATATAGGTGCCGATAGGCATTTCAGATATAGTTGCCGATTGACATTTTAAAAATAGGTGCCGATAGGCATTTTAGATGTAGTTTCCTATAGGCATTTCAAAAATAGGTGCCGATAGGCATTTTAGATATAGGTGCCGATAGGCATATCAGATATAGTTGCCGATAGGCATTTAAAATATAGGTGCCGATAGGCATTTAAAATATAGGTGCCGATAGGCATTTCAAATATAGGTGTCGATAGGCATTTCAGATATAAATGCCGAAAGGCATTTCAGATATAGGTGCCGATAGGCATTTCTGATGTGGTTGCCGATAGGCATTTCAAATATAGGTGCTGATAGGCATTTTAGATGTAGTTTTCGATAGGCATTTCAAAAATAGGTGCCGATAGGCATTTCAGAGATAGGTGCCGATAGGCACTTCAGATATAGTTGCCGATTGGCATTTTTAAAATAGGTGCCGATAGGCATTTCAGATATAGAAGCCGATAAGCATTTCAAATATAGGTGCCGATAGGCATTCTAGATATGGTTGCCGATAGGCATTTCAAATATAGGTGCTGATAGGCATTTCAGATGTAGTTTCCGATAGGCATTTCAAAAATAGGTGCCGATAGGCATTTCAGATATAGGTGCCGATAGGCATTTCAGATATAGTTGCCGATTGGCATTTTAAAAAAAGGTGCCGATAGGCATTTCAGATATAGAAGCCGATAGGCATTTCAAATATAGGTGCCGATAGGCATTCCAGATATGGTTGCCAAAAGGCATTTCAAATATAGGTGCTGATAGGCATTTCAGATGTAGTTTCCGATAGGTATTTCAAAAATTGGTGCCGATAGGCATTTCAAATATAGGTGCCGATAGGCATTTCAGATATAGTTGCCGATTGGCATTTTAAAAATAGGTGCTGATAGGCATTTCAGATATAGAAGCCGATAGGTATTTTAAATATAGGTGTAGATTGGCATTTCAGATATGGTTGCCGATAGGCATTTCAAATATTGGTGCTGATAGGCATTTTAGATGTAGTTTCCGATAGGCATTTCAAGAATAGGTGCCGATAGGCATTTCAGATATAGGTGCCGATAGGCATTACAGATATAGTTGCCAATTGGCATTTTAAAAATAGGTGCCGATAGGCATTTCAGATATAGAAGCCGATAGGTATTTCAAATATAGATGTCGATAGGCATTTTAGATATAATTGCCGATAGGCATTTCAAATATAGGTGCTGATAGCCATTTCAGATGTAGTTTCAGATAGGCATTTCAAAAATAGGTGCCGATAGGCATTTCAGATATAGGTGCCGATAGGCATTTCAGATATAGTTGCCGATTGGCACTTTAAAAATAGGTGCCGATAGGCATTTCAGATATAGAAGCCGATAGGCATTTCAAATATAGGTGCCGATAGGCATTCCAGATATGGTTGCCGATAGGCATTTCAAATATAGGTGCTGATAGGCATTTCAGATGTAGTTTCCGATAGGCATTTAAAAAAATTGGTGCCGATAGGCATTTCAGATATAGGTGCCGATAGGCATTTCAGATATAGTTGCCGATTACCATTTTAAAAATAGGTGCCGATAGGCATTTCAGATATAGAAGCCGATAGGTATTTCAAATATAGGTGTCGATAGGCATTTCAGATATGGTTGCCGATAGGCATTTCAAATATTGGTGCTGATAGGCATTTCCGATGTAGTTTCCGATAGGCATTTCAAAAATAGGTGCCGATAGGCATTTCAGATATAGAAGCCGATAGGCATTTCAAATATATGTGTCGATAGGCATTTCAGATATAATTGCCGATAGGCATTTCAAATATAGGTGCTGATAGGCATTTCAGATGTAGTTTCCGATAGGCATTTCAAAAATAGGTGCCGGTAGGCATTTCAGATATATGTGCCGATAGGCATTTCAGATATAGTTGCCGATTGGCATTTTAAAAATAGGTGTCGATAGGCATTTCAGATATAGAAGCCGATAGGCATTTTAAATATAGGTGCCGATAGGCATTCCAGATATGGTTGCCGATAGGCATTTCATATATAGGTGCTGATAAGCATTCCAGATGTAGTTTCCGATAGGCATTTCAAAAATTGGAGCTGATAGGCATTTCAGATATAGGTGCTGATAGGCATTTCAGATATAGTTGCCAATTGGCATTTTAAAAATAGGTGTCGATAGGCATTTCAGATATAGAAGCCGATAGGCATTTCAAATATAGGTGCCGATAGGCATTTTAGATATGGTTGCCGATAGGCATTTCAAATATAGGTGCTGATAGGCATTCCAGATGTAGTTTCCGATAAGCATTTCAAAAATTGGTGCCGATAGGCATTTCAGATATAGGTGCCGATAGGCATTTCAGATATAGTTACCGATTGGCATTTTAAAAATAGGTGCTGATAGGCTTTTCAGATATAGAAGCCGATAGGTATTTTAAATATAGGTGTCGATAGGCATTTCAGATATGGTTGCGCATAGGCATTTCAAATATAGGTGCTGATAGCCATTTCAGATGTAGTTCCCGATAGGCATTTCAAAAATAGGTGCCGATAGGCATTTCAGATATAGGTGCCGATAGGCATTTCAGATATAGTTGCCGATTGGCATTTTAAAAATAGGTGTTGATAGGCATTTCAGATATAGAAGCCGATAGGCATTTTAAATATAAGTGCCGATAGGCATTCCAGATATGGTGGCCGATAGGCATTTCAAATATAGGTGCTGACAGGCATTTCAGATGTAGTTTCCGATAGGCATTTCAAAAATAGGTGACGACAGGCATTTCAGATATAAGTGCCGATAGGCATTTCACATATAGATGCCAATTGGCATTTTAAAAAAAGGTGCCGATAGGCATTTCAGATATAGAAGCCGATAGGCATTTCAAATATAGGTGCACATAGGCATTCCAGTTATGGTTGCCGATAGGCATTTCAAATATAGGAGCAGATAGGCATTTCAGATGTAGTTTCCGAAAGGCATGTCAAAAATAGGTGCCGATAGGCATTTCAGATATAGGTGCCGATAGGCATTTCAGATATCGTTGCCGATTGGCATTTTAAAAATAGGTGCCGATAGGCATTTCAGATATAGAAGCCGATAGGCATTTCAAATATGGGTGCCGATAGGCATTCCAGATATGGTTGCCGATAGTCATTTCAAATATAAGTGCTTATAGGCATTTCAGTTGTAGTTTCCGATAGGCATTTCAAAAATTGGTGCCGATAGGCATTTCAGATATAGGTGCCGATAGGCATTTCAGATATAGTTGCCGATTGGCATTTTAAAGATAGGTGCCGATAGGCATTTCAGATATAGAAGCCGAGAGGTATTTCAAATATAGGTGTCGATAGGCATTTCAGATATTGTTGCCGATAGGCATTTCAAATATAGGTGCTGATAGGCATTTCAGATGTAATATCCGATAGGCATTTCAAAAATAGGTGCCGATAGGCATTTCAGATATAGGTGCCGATAGGCATTTCAGATATAGTTGCCGATTGGCATTTTAAAAATAGGTGTCGATAGGCATTTCAGATATAGAAGCCGATAGGCATTTCAAATATAGGTGCCGATAGGCATTTCAGATATGGTTGCCGATGGGCATTTCAAATATAGGTGCTGATATGCATTCCAGATGTAGTTTCCGATAGGCATTTCAAAAATTGGTGCCGATAGGCATTTCAGATATAGGTGCCGATAGGCATTTCAGATATAGTTAACGATTGGCATTTTAAAAATAGGTGCCGATAGGCTTTTCAGATATAGAAGCCGATAGGTATTTTAAATATAGGTGTCGATAGGCATTTCAGATATGGTTGCCGATAGGCATTTAAAATATAGGTGCTGATAGTCATTTCAAATGTAATTCCCGATAGGCATTTCAAAAATATGTGCCGATAGGCATTTCAGATATAGGTGCCGATAGGCATTTCAGATATAGTTGCCGATTAGCATTTTAAAAATAGGTGTTGATAGGCATTACAGATATAGAAGCCGATAGGCATTTCAAATATAAGTGCCGATAGGCATTCCAGATATGGTGGCCGATAGGCATTTCAAATATAGGTGCTGATAGGCATTTCAGATGTAGTTTCCGATAGGCATTTCAAAAATAGGTGCCAAAAGGCATTTCAGATATAAGTGCCGATAGGCATTTCAGATATAGTTGCCAATTGGCATTTTAAAAATAGGTGCCGATAGGCATTTCAGATATAGAAGCCGATAGGCATTTCAAATATAGGTGCCGATAGGCATTCCAGATATGGTTGCCGATAGGCATTTCAAATATAGGAACAGATAGGCATTTCAGATGTAGTTTCCGAAAGGCATTTCAAAAATAGGTGCCGATAGGCATTTCAGATATAGTTACCGATTGGCATGTTAAAAATAGGTGCCGATAGGCTTTTCAGATATAGAAGCCGATAGGTATTTCAAATGTAGGTGTCGATAGGCATTTCAGATATGGTTGCCGATAGGCATTTCAAATATAGGTGCTGATAGCCATTTCAGATGTAGTTTCCGATAGGCATTTCAAAAATAGGTGTCGATAGGCATTTCAGATATAGGTGCCGATAGGCATTTCAGATATAGTTGCCGATTGGCTTTTTAAAAATAGGTGTTGATAGGCATTTCAGTTATAGAAGCCGATAGGCATTTCAAATATAGGTGCCGATAGGCATTCCAGATATGGTTGCCGATAGGCATTTCAAATATAGGTGCTGATAGGCATTTCAGATGTAGTTTCCGATAGGCATTTCAAAAATAGGTGCCGATAGGCATTTCAGATATAGGTGCCGATAGGCATTTCAGATATAGTTGCCAATTGGCATTTTAAAAATAGGTGCCGATTGGCATTTCAGATATAGAAGCCGATAGGCATTTCAAATATAGGTGCCGATAGGGATTCCAGATATGTTTGCCGATAGGCATTTCAAATATAAGTGCTGATAGGCATTTCAGATGTAGTTTCCGATAGGCATTTCAAAAATAGGTACCGATAGGCATTTCAGATATAGGTGCCGATAGGCATTTCAGATATAGTTGCCAATTGGCATTTTAAAAATAGGTGTCGGTAGGCATTTCAGATATAGAAGCCGATAGGCATTTCAAATATAGGTGCCGATAGGCATTCCAGATATGGTTGCCGATAGGCATTTCAAACATAGTTGCTGATAGGCATGTCAGATGTAGTTTCCGATAGGCATTTCAAAAATTGGTGCCGATAGGCATTTCAGATATAGGTGCCGATAAGCATTTCAGATATAGTCGCCGATTGGCATTTTAAAAATAGGTGCCGATAGGCATTTCAGATATAGAAGCCAATAGGTATTTCACATATAGGTGTCGATAGGCATTTCAGATATGGTTGCCGATAGGCATTTCAAATATGCGTACTGATAGGCATTTCAGATGTAGTTTCCGATAGGCATTTCAAAAATAGGTGCCGATAGGCATTTCAGATATAGGTGCCGATAGGCATTTCAGATATAGTTGCCGATTGGCATTTTAAAAATAGGTGCCGATAGGCATTTTAGATGTAGTTTCCGATAGGCATTTCAAAAATAGGTGCCGATAGGCATTTCAGACATAGGTGCCGATAGGCATATCAGATATAGTTGCCGATAGGCATTTAAAATATAGGTGCCGATAGGCATTTCAAATATAGGTGTCGATAGGCATTTCAGATATAAATGCCGAAAGGCATTTCAGATATAGGTGCCGACAGGCATTTCTGATGTGGTTGCCGATAGGCATTTCAATTATAGGTGCTGATAGGCATTTCAGATGTAGTTTTCGATAGGCATTTCAAAAATAGGTGCCGATAGGCATTTCAGATATAGGTGCCGATAGGCATTTCAGATATAGTTGCCGATTGGCATTTTAAAAATAGGTGCCGATAGGCATTTCAGATATAGAAGCCGATAGGCATTTCAAATATTGGTGCTGATAGGCATTTCCGATGTAGTTTCCGATAGGCATTTCAAAAATAGGTGCCGATAGGCATTTCAGATATAGAAGCCGATAGGTATTTCAAATATAGGTGTCGATAGGCATTTCAGATATAATTGCCGATAGGCATTTCAAATATAGGTGCTGATAGGCATTTCAGATGTAGTTTCCGATAGGCATTTCAAAAATAGGTGCCGATAGGCATTTCAGATATATGTGCCGATAGGCATTTCAGATATAGTTGCCGATTGGCATTTTAAAAATAGGTGTCGATAGGCATTTCAGATATAGAAGCCGATAGGCATTTTAAATATAGGTGCCGATAGGCATTCCAGATATGGTTGCCGATAGGCATTTCAAATATAGGTGCTGATGGGCATTCCAGATGTAGATTCCGATAGGCATTTCAAAAATTGGTGCCGATAGGCATTTCAGATATAGGTGCCGATAGGCATTTCAGATATAGTTACCGATTGGCATTTTAAAAATAGGTGCCGATAGGCTTTTCAGATATAGAAGCCGATAGGTATTTATATATAGGTGTCAATAGGCATTTCAGATATGGTTGCCGATAGGCATTTCAAATATAGGTGCTGATAGCCATTTCAGATGTAGTTCCCGATAGGCATTTTAAAAATAGGTGCCGATAGGCATTTCAGATATAGGTGCCGATAGGCATTTCAGATATAGTTGCCGATTAGCATTTTAAAAATAGGTGTTGATAGGCATTTCAGATATAGAAGCCGATAGGCATTTCAAATATAAGTGCCGATAGGCATTCCAGATATGGTGGCCGATAGGCTTTTCAAATATAGGTGCTGATAGGCATTTCAGATGTAGTTTCCGATAGGCATTTCAAAAATAGGTGCCAAAAGGCATTTCAGATATACGTGCCGATAGGCATTTCAGATATAGTTGCCAATTGGCATTTTAAAAATAGGTGCCGATAGGCATTTCAGATATAGAAGCCGATAGGCATTTCAAATATAGGAGCAGATAGGCATTTCAGATGTAGTTTCCGAACAGCATTTCAAAAATAGGTGCCGATAGGCATTTCAGATATAGGTGCCGATAGGAATTTCAGATATCGTTGCCGATTGGCATTTTAAAAATAGGTGCCGATAGGCATTTCAGATATAGAAGCCGATATTCATTTTAAATATAGGTGCCGATAGACATTCCAGATATGGTTGCCGATAGGCATTTCAAAAATAAGTGCTGATAGGCATTTCAGATGTAGTATCCGATAGGCATTTCAAAAATTGGTGCCGATAGGCATTTTAGATATAGGTGCCGATAGGCGTTTCAGATATAGTTGCCGATTGGCATTTTAAAGATAGGTGCCGATAGGCATTTCAGATATAGAAGCCGATAGGTATTTCAAATATAGGTGTCGATAGGCATTTCAGATATTGTTGCCGATAGGCATTTCAAATATAGGTGCTGATAGGCATTTCAGATGTAGTTTCCGATAGGCATTTCAAAAATAGGAGCCGATAGTCATTTCAGATATAGTTGCCGATTGGCATTTTAAAAATAGGTGCCGATAGGCATTTTAAATGTATTTTCCGATAGGCATTTCAAAAATAGGTGCCGATAGGCATTTCAGATATAGGTGCCGATAGGCATATCAGATATAGTTGCCGATAGGCATTTAAAATATAGGTGTTGATAGGCATTTCAAATATAGGTGTCGATAGGCATTTCAGATATAAATGCCGAAAGGCATTTCAGATATAGGTGCCGACAGGCATTTCTGATGTGGTTGCCGATAGGCATTTCAAATATAGGTGCTGATAGGCATTTCAGATGTAGTTTTCGATAGGCATTTCAAAAATAGGTGCCGATAGGCATTTCAAATATAGGTGCCGATAGGCATTTCAGATATAGTTGCCGATTGGCATTTTAAAAATAGGTGCCGATAGGCATTTCAGATATAGAAGCCGATAGGCATTTCAGATATAGAAGCCGATAGGCATTTCAAATATTGGTGCTGATAGGCATTTCCGATGTAGTTTCCGATAGGCATTTCAAAAATAGGTGCCGATTGGCATTTCAGATATAGAAGCCGATAGGTATTTCAAATATAGGTGTCGATAGGCATTTCAGATATAATTGCCGATAGGCATTTCAAATATAGGTGCTGATAGGCATTTCAGATGTAGTTTCCGATAGGCATTTCAAAAATAGGTGCCGATAGGCATTTCAGATATATGTGCCGATAGGCATTTCAGATATAGTTGCCGATTGGCATTTTAAAAATAGGTGTCGATAGGCATTTCAGATATAGAAGCCGATAGGCATTTTAAATATAGGTGCCGATAGGCATTCCAGATATGTTTGCCGATAGGCATTTCAAATATAGGTGCTGATAGGCATTCTAGATGTAGTTTCCGATAGGCATTTTAAAAATTGGTGCCGATAGGCATTTCAGATATAGATGCCGATAGGCATTTCAGATATAGGTGCCGATAGGCATTTCAGATATAGTTGCCAATTGGCATTTGAAAGATAGGTGCCGATAGGCATTTCAGATATAGAAGCCGAGAGGTATTTCAAATATAGGTGTCGATAGGCATTTCAGATATTGTTGCCGATAGGCATTTAAAATATAGGTGCTGATAGGCATTTCAGATGTAATTTCCGATAGGCATTTCAAAAATAGGTGCCGATAGGCATTTCAGATATAGGTGCCGATAGGCATTTCAGATATAGTCGCCGATTGAAATTTTAAAAATAGGTGCCGAAAGGCATTTCAGATATAGGAGCCGATAGGTATTTCAAATATAGGTGTCGATAGGCATTTCAGATATCGTTGCCGATAGGCATTTCAAATATACGTGCTGATAGGCATTCCAGATGTAGTTTCCGATAGGCATTTCAAAAATAGGTGCCGATAGGCATTTCAGATATAGGTGCCGATAGGCATTTCAGATATAGTTAACGATTGGCATTTTAAAAATAGGTGCCGATAGACTTTTCAGATATAGAAGCCGATAGGTATTTTAAATATAGGTGTCGATAGGCATTTCAGATATGGTTGCCGATAGGCATTATAAATATAGGTGCTGATAGCCATTTCAAATGTAGTTCCCGATTAGCATTTCAAAAATAGGTGCCGATAGGCATTTCAGATATAGGTGCCGATAGGCATTTCAGATATAGTTGCCGATTAGCATTTTAAAAATAGGTGTTGATAGGCATTACAGATATAGAAGCCGATAGGCATTTCAAATATAAGTGCCAATAGGCATTCCAGATATGGTGGCCGATAGGCATTTCAAATATAGGTGCTGATAGGCATTTCAGATGTAGTTTCCGATAGGCATTTCAAAAATAGGTGCCAAAAGGCATTTCAGATATAAGTGCCGATAGGCATTTCAGATATAGTTGCCAATTGGCATTTTAAAAATAGGTGCCGATAGGCATTTCAGATATAGAAGCCGATAGGCATTTCAAATATAGGTGCCGATAGGCATTCCAGATATGGTTGCCGATAGGCATTTCAAATATAGGAGCAGATAGGCATTTCAGATGTAGTTTCCGAAAGGCATTTCAAAAATAGGTGCCGATAGGCATTTCAGATATAGGTGCCGATAGGCATTTCAGATATCGTTGCCGATTATCTTTTTAAAAATAGGTGCCGATAGGAATTTCAGATATAGAAGCCGATATTCATTTCAAATATAGGTGCCGATAGGCATTCCAGATATGGTTGCCGATAGGCATTTCAAATATAAGTGCTGATAGGCATTTCAGATGTAGTTTCCGATAGGCAGTTCAAAAATAGGTGCCGATAGGCATTTCAGATATAGGTGCCGAGAGGCATTTCAGATATAGTCGCCGATTGAAATTTTAAAAATAGGTGCCGAAAGGCATTTCAGATATAGGAGCCGATAGGTATTTCAAATATAGGTGTCGATAGGCATTTCAAATATGGTTGCCGATAGGCATTTCAAATATACGTGCTGATAGGCATTCCAGATGTAGTTTCCGATAGGCATTTCAAAAATAGGTGCCGATAGGCATTTCAGATATAGGTGCCGATAGGCATTTCAGATATAGTTAACGATTGGCATTTTAAAAATAGGTGCCGATAGACTTTTCAGATATAGAAGCCGATAGGTATTTTAAATATAGGTGTCGATAGGCATTTCAGATATGGTTGCCGATAGGCATTTAAAATATAGGTGCTGATAGCCATTTCAAATGTAGTTCCCGATTAGCATTTCAAAAATAGGTGCCGATAGGCATTTCAGATATAGGTGCCGATAGGCATTTCAGATATAGTTGCCGATTAGCATTTTAAAAATAGGTGTTGATAGGCATTACAGATATAGAAGCCGATAGGCATTTCAAATATAAGTGCCGATAGGCATTCCAGATATGGTGGCCGATAGGCATTTCAAATATAGGTGCTGATAGGCATTTCAGATGTAGTTTCCGATAGGCATTTCAAAAATAGGTGCCGATAGGCATTTCAGATATATGTGCCGATAGGCATTTCAGATATAGTTGCCGATTGGCATTTTAAAAATAGGTGTCGATAGGCATTTCAGATATAGAAGCCGATAGGCATTTTAAATATAGGTGCCGATAGGCATTCCAGATATGTTTGCCAATAGGCATTTCAAATATAGGTGCTGATAGGCATTCCAGATGTAGTTTCCGATAGGCATTTCAAAAATTGATGCCGATAGGCATTTCAGATATAGATGCCGATAGGCATTTCAGATATAGGTGCCAATAGGCATTTCAGATATAGTTGCCGATTGGCATTTTAAAGATAGGTGCCGAGAGGCATTTCAGATATAGAAGCCGAGAGGTATTTCAAATATAGGTGTCGATAGGCATTTCAGATATTGTTGCCGATAGGCATTTCAAATATAGGTGCTGATAGGCATTTCAGATGTAATTTCCGATAGGCATTTCAAAAATAGGTGCCGATAGGCATTTCAGATATAGGTGCCGATAGGCATTTCAGATATAGTTGCCGATTGGCATTTTAAAAATAGGTGTCGATAGGCATTTCAGATATTGAAGCCGATAGGCATTTCAAATATAGAAGCCGATAGGCATTTCAAATATAGGTGCCGATAGGCATTCCAGATATGGTTGCCGATGGGCATTTCAAATATAGGTGCTGATGGGCATTCCAGGTGTAGTTTCCGATAGGCATTTCAAAAATTGGTGCCGATAGGCATTTCAGATATAGGTGCCGATAGGCATTTCAGATATAGTTAACGATTGGCATTTTAAAAATAGGTGCCGATAGGCTTTTCAGATATAGAAGCCGATAGGTATTTTAAATATAGGTGTCGATAGGCATTTCAGATATGGTTGCCGATAGGCATTTAAAATATAGGTGCTGATAGCCATTTCAAATGTAGTTCCCGATAGGCATTTCAAAAATAGGTGCCGATAGGCATTTCAGATATAGGTGCCGATAGGCATTTCAGATATAGTTGCCGATTAGCATTTTAAAAATAGGTGTTGATAGGCATTACAGATATAGAAGCCGATAGGCATTTCAAATATAAGTGCCGACAGGCATTCCAGATATGGTGGCCGATAGGCATTTCAAATATAGGTGCTGATAGGCATTTCAGATGTAGTTTCCGATAGGCATTTCAAAAATAGGTGCCAAAAGGCATTTCAGATATAAGTGCCGATAGGCATTTCAGATATAGTTGCCAATTGGCATTTTAAAAATAGGTGCCGATAGGCATTTCAGATATAGAAGCCGATAGGCATTTCAAATATAGGTGCCGATAGGCATTCCAGATATGGTTTCCGATAGGCATTTCAAATATAGGAGCAGATAGGCATTTCAGATGTAGTTTCCGAAAGGCATTTCAAAAATAGGTGCCGATAGGCATTTCAGATATAGGTGCCGATAGGCATTTCAGATATCGTTGCCGATTGGCATTTTAAAAATAGGTGCCGATAGGCATTTCAGATATAGAAGCCGATATTCATTTCAAATATAGGTGCCGATAGGCATTCCAGATATGGTTGCCGATAGGCATTTCAAATATAAGTGCTGATAGGCATTTCAGATGTAGTTTCCGATAGGCATTTCAAAAATAGGTGCCGATAGGCATTTCAGATATAGGTGCCGATAGGCATTTCAGATATAGTCGCCGATTGGTATTTTAAAAATAGGTGCCGATAGGCATTTCAGATATAGAAGCCGATAGGTATTTCAATATAGGTGTCGATAGGCATTTCAGATATGGTTGCCGATAGGCATTTCAAATATACGTGCTGATAGGCATTTCAGATGTAGTTTCCGATAGGCATTTCAAAAATAGGTGCCGATAGACATTTCAGATATAGGTGCCGATAGGCATTTCAGATATAGTTGCCGATTGACATTTTAAAAATAGGTGCCGATAGGCATTTTAGATGTAGTTTCCTATAGGCATTTCAAAAATTGGTGCCGATAGGCATTTTAGATATAGGTGCCGATTGGCATATCACATATAGTTGCCGATAGGCATTTAAAATATAGGTGCCGATAGGCATTTCAAATATAGGTGTCGATAGGCATTTCAGATATAAATGCCGAAAGGCATTTCAGATATAGGTGCCGATAGGCATTTCTGATGTGGTTGCCGATAGGCATTTCAAATATAGGTGCTGATAGGCATTTTAGATGTAGTTTTCGATAGGCATTTCAAAAATAGGTGTTGATAGGCATTTCAGAGATAGGTGCCGATAGGCACTTCAGATATAGTTGCCGATTGGCATTTTAAAAATAGGTGCCGATAGGCATTTCAGATATAGAAGCCGATAGGCATTTCAAATATAGGTGCCGATAGGCATTCTAGATATGGTTGCCGATAGGCATTTCAAATATAGGTGCTGATAGGCATTTCAGATGTAGTTTCCGATAGGCATTTCAAAAATAGGTGCCGATAGGCATTTCAGATATAGGTGCCGATAGGCATTTCAGATATAGTTGCCGATTGGCATTTTAAAAAAAGGTGCCGATAGGCATTTCAGATATAGAAGCCGATAGGCATTTCAAATATAGGTGCCGATAGGCATTCCAGATATGGTTGCCAAAAGGCATTTCAAATATAGGTGCTGATAGGCATTTCAGATGTAGTTTCCGATAGGTATTTCAAAAATTGGTGCCGATAGGCATTTCAAATATAGGTGCCGATAGGCATTTCAGATATAGTTGCCGATTGGCATTTTAAAAATAGGTGCTGATAGGCATTTCAGATATAGAAGCCGATAGGTATTTCAAATATAGGTGTCGATTGGCATTTCAGATATGGTTGCCGATAGGCATTTCAAATATTGGTGCTGATAGGCATTTTAGATGTAGTTTCCGATAGGCATTTCAAGAATAGGTGCCGATAGGCATTTCAGATATAGGTGCCGATAGGCATTACAGATATAGTTGCCAATTGGCATTATAAAAATAGGTGCCGATAGGCATTTCAGATATAGAAGCCGATAGGTATTTCAAATATAGGTGTCGATAGGCATTTTAGATATAATTGCCGATAGGCATTTCAAATATAGGTGCTGATAGCCATTTCAGATGTAGTTTCAGATAGGCATTTCAAAAATAGGTGCCGATAGGCATTTCAGATATAGGTGCCGATAGGCATTTCAGATATAGTTGCCGATTGGCACTTTAAAAATAGGTGCCGATAGGCATTTCAGATATAGAAGCCGATAGGCATTTCAAATATAGGTGCCGATAGGCATTCCAGATATGGTTGCCGATAGGCATTCCAAATATAGGTGCTGATAGGCATTTCAGATGTAGTTTCCGATAGGCATTTCAAAAATTGGTGCCGATAGGCATTTCAGATATAGGTGCCGATAGGCATTTCAGATATAGTTGCCGATTAGCATTTTAAAAATAGGTGCCGATAGGCATTTCAGATATAGAAGCCGATAGGTATTTCAAATATAGGTGTCGATAGGCATTTCAGATATGGTTGCCGATAGGCATTTCAAATATTGGTGCTGATAGGCATTTCCGATGTAGTTTCCGATAGGCATTTCAAAAATAGGTGCCGATAGGCATTTCAGATATAGAAGCCGATAGGTATTTCAAATATATGTGTCGATAGGCATTTCAGATATAATTGCCGATAGGCATTTTAAATATAGGTGCTGATAGGCATTTCAGATGTAGTTTCCGATAGGCATTTCAAAAATAGGAGCCGATAGGCATTTCAGATATATGTGCCGATAGGCATTTCAGATATAGTTGCCGATTGGCATTTTAAAAATAGGTGTCGATAGGCATTTCAGATATAGAAGCCGATAGGCATTTTAAATATAGGTGCCGATAGGCATTCCAGATATGGTTGCCGATAGGCATTTCAAATATAGGAGCTGATAAGCATTCCAGATGTAGTTTCCGATAGGCATTTCAAAAATTGGAGCTGATAGGCATTTCAGATATAGGTGCCGATAGGAATTTCAGATATAGTTGCCGATTGGCATTTTAAAAATAGGTGTCGATAGGCATTTCAGATATAGAAGCCGATAGGCATTTCAAATATAGGTGCCGATAGGCATTCCAGATATGGTTGCCGATAGGCATTTCAAATATAGGTGCTGATAGGCATTCCAGATGTAGTTTCCGATAAGCATTTCAAAAATTGGTGCCGATAGGCATTTCAGATATAGGTGCCGATAGGCATTTCAGATATAGTTACCGATTGGCATTTTAAAAATAGGTGCCGATAGGCTTTTCAGATATAGAAGCCGATAGGTATTTTAAATATAGGTGTCGATAGGCATTTCAGATATGGTTGCCGATAGGCATTTCAAATATATGTGCTGATAGCCATTTCAGATGTAGTTCCCGATAGGCATTTCAAAAATAGGTGCCGATAGGCATTTCAGATATAGGTGCCGATAGACATTTCAGATATAGTTGCCGATTGGCATTTTAAAAATAGGTGTTGATAGGCATTTCAGATATAGAAGCCGATAGGCATTTTAAATATAAGTGCCGATAGGCATTCCAGATATGGTGGCCGATAGGCATTTCAAATATAGGTGCTGACAGGCATTTCAGATGTAGTTTCCGATAGGCATTTCAAAAATAGGTGCTGATAGGCATTTCAGATATAAGTGCCGATAGGCATTTCCCATATAGATGCCAATTGGCATTTTAAAAAAAGGTGCCGATAGGCATTTCAGATATAGAAGCCGATAGGCATTTCAAATATAGGTGCAAATAGGCATTCCAGATATGGTTGCCGATAGGCATTTCAAATATAGGAGCAGATAGGCATTTCAGATGTAGTTTCCGAAAGGCATTTAAAAAATAGGTGCCGATAGGCATTTCAGATATAGGTGCCGATAGGCATTTCAGATATAGAAGCCGATAGGCATTTCAAATATGGGTGCCGATAGGCATTCCAGATATGGTTGCCGATAGGCATTTCAAATATAAGTGCTTATAGGCATTTCAGTTGTAGTTTCCGATAGGCATTTCAAAAATTGGTGCCGATAGGCATTTCAGATATAGGTGCCGATAGGCATCTCAGATATAGTTGCCGATTGGCATTTTAAAGATAGGTGCCGATAGGCATTTTAGATGTAGTTTCCGATAGGCATTTCAAAAATAGGTGCCGATAGGCATTTCAGATATAGGTGCCGATAGGCATTTCAGATATAGTCGCCGATTGGCATTTTAAAAATAGGTGCCGATAGGCATTTCAGATATAGAAGCCGATAGGTATTTCAAATATAGGTGTCGATAGGCATTTCAGATATGGTTGCCGATAGGCATTTCAAATATACGTGCTGATAGGCATTTCAGATGTAGTTTCCGATAGGCATTCAAAAAATAGGTGCCGATAGGCATTTCAGATATAGGTGCCGATAGGCATTTCAGATATAGTTGCCGATTGGCATTTTAAAAATAGGTGCCGATAGGCATTTTAGATGTAGTTTCCGATAGGCATTTCAAAAATAGGTGCCGATAGGCATTTCAGATATAGGTGCCGATAGGCATTTCAGATATAGTCGCCGATTGGCAATTTAAAAATAGGTGCCGATAGGCATTTCAGATATAGAAGCCGATAGGTATTTCAAATATAGGTCTCGATAGGCATTTCAGATATTGTTGCCGATAGGCATTTCAAATATAGGTGCTGATAGGCATTTCAGATGTAGTTTCCGATAGGCATTTCAAAAATAGGTGCCGATAGGCATTTCAGATATAGGTGCCGATAGGCATTTCAGATATAGTCGCCGATTGGCATTTTAAAAATAGGTGCCGATAGGCATTTCAGATATAGAAGCCGATAGGTATTTCAAATATAGGTGTCGATAGGCATTTCAGATATGGTTGCCGATAGGCATTTCAAATATATGTGCTGATAGGCATTTCAGATGTAGTTTCCGATAGGCATTCAAAAAATAGGTGCCGATAGGCATTTCAGATATAGGTGCCGATAGGCATTTCAGATATAGTTGCCGATTGGCATTTTAAAGATAGGTGTCGATAGGCATTTCAGATATAGAAGCCGATAGGCATTTCAAATATAGGTGCCGATAGGCATTCCAGATATGGTTGCCGATAGGCATTTCAAATATAGTTGCTGATAGGCATGTCAGATGTAGTTTCCGATAGGCAATTCAAAAATTGGTGCCGATAGGCATTTCAGATATAGGTGCCGATAGGCATTTCAGATATAGTCGCCGATTGGCATTTTAAAAATAGGTGCCGATAGGCATTTCAGATATAGAAGTCAATAGGTATTTCAAATATAGGTGTCGATAGGCATTTCAGATATGGTTGCCGATAGGCATTTCAAATATGCGTGCTGATAGGCATTTCAGATGTAGTTTCCGATAGGCATTCCAAAAATAGGTGCCGATAGGCATTTCAGATATAGGTCCCGATAGGCATTTCAGATATAGTTGCCGATTGGCATTTTAAAAATAGGTGCCGATAGGCATTTTAGATGTAGTTTCCGATAGGCATTTCAAAAATAGATGGCGATAGGCATTTCAGATATAGTTGCCGATTGGCATTTTAAAAATAGGTGCCGATAGGCATTTCAGATATAGAAGCCGATAGGCATTTCAAATATTGGTGCTGATAGGCATTTCCGATGTAGTTTCCAATAGGCATTTCAAAAATAGGTGCCGATAGGCATTTCAGATATAGAAGCCGATAGGTATTTCAAATATAGGTGTCGATAGGCATTTCAGATATAATTGCCTATAGGCATTTCAAATATAGGTGCTGATAGGCATTTCAGATGTAGTTTCCGATAGGCATTTCAAAAATAGGTGCCGATAGGCATTTCAGATAAATGTGCTGATAGGCATTTCAGATATAGTTGCCGATTGGCATTTTAAAAATAAGTGTCGATAGGCATTTCAGATATAGAAGCCGATAGGCATTTTAAATATAGGTGCTGATAGGCATTCCAGATATGGTTGCCGATAGGCATTTCAAATATAGGTGCTGATAGGCATTCCAGATGTAGTTTCCGATAGGCATTTCAAAAATTGGTGCCGATAGGCATTTCAGATATAGGTGCCGATAGGCATTTCAGATATAGTTGCCGATTGGCATTTTAAAGATAGGTGCCGATAGGCATTTCAGATATAGAAGCCGATAGGTATATCAAATATAGGTGTCGATAGGCATTTCAGATATAATTGCCGATAGGCATTTCAAATATAGGTGCTGATAGGCATTTCAGATGTAGTTTCCGATAGGCATTTCAAAAATAGGAGCCGATAGGCATTTCAGATATATGTGCCGATAGGCATTTCAGATATATTTGCCGATTGGCATTTTAAAAATAGGTGTCGATAGGCATTTCAGATATAGAAGCCGATAGGCATTTTAAATATAGGTGCCGATAGGCATTCCAGATATGGTTGCCGAAAGGCATTTCAAATGTAGGTGCTGATAGGCATTCCAGATGTAGTTTCCGATAGGCATTTAAAAAATAGGTGCCGATAGGCATTTTAGATATAGGTGCTGATAGGCATTCCAGATGTAGTTTCCGATAGGCATTTCAAAAATTGGTGCCGATAGGCATTTCAGATATAGGTGCCGATAGGCATTTCAGATATAGTTACCGATTGGCATTTTAAAAATAGGTGCCGATAGGCTTTTCAGATATAGAAGCCGATAGGTATTTTAAATATAGGTGTCGATAGGCATTTCAGATATGGTTGCCGATAGGCATTTCAAATATAGGTGCTGATAGCCATTTCAGATGTAGCTCCCGATAGGCATTTCAAAAATAGGTGCCGATAGGCATTTCAGATATAGGTGCCGATAGGCATTTCAGATATAGTTGCCGATTGGCATTTTAAAAATAGGTGTTGATAGGCATTTCAGATATAGAAGCCGATAGGCATTTCAAATATAGGTGCCGATAGGCATTCCAGATATGGTGGCCGATAGGCATTTCAAATATAGGTGCTGATAGGCATTTCAGATGTAGTTTCCGATAGGCATTTCAAAAATAGGTGCCGATAGGCATTTCAGATATAAGTGCCGATAGGCATTTCAGATATAGTTGCCAATTGGCATTTTAAAAATAGGTGCCGATAGGCATTTCAGATATAGAAGCCGATAGGCATTTCAAATATAGGTGCCGATAGGTATTCCAGATATGGTTGCCGATAGGCATTTCAAATATAGGAGCAGTTAGGCATTTCAGATGTAGTTTCCGAAAGGCATTTCGAAAATAGGTGCCGATAGGCATTTCAGATATAGGTGCCGATAGGCATTTCAGATATCTTTGCCGATTGGCATTTTAAAAATAGGTGCCGATAGGCATTTCAGATATAGAAGCCGATAGGCATTTCAAATATGGGTGCCGATAGGCATTCCAGATATGGTTGCCGATAGGCATTTCAAATATAAGTGCTGATAGGCATTTCAGATGTAGTTTCCGATAGGCATTTCAAAAATTGGTGCCGATAGGCATTTCAGATATAGGTGCCGATAGGCATTTCAGATATAGTTGCCGATTGGCATTTTAAAGATAGGTGCCAATAGGCATTTCAGATATAAAACCTGATAGGTAATTTAAATATAGGTGTCGATAGGCATTTCAGATATTGTTGCCGATAGGCATTTCAAATATAGGTGCTGATAGGCATTTCAGATGTAGTTTCCGATAGGCATTTCAAAAATAGGTGCCGATAGGCATTTCAGATATAGGTGCCGATAGGCATTTCAGATATAGTCGCCGATTGGCATTCTAAAAATAGGTGCCGATAGGCATTTCAGATATAGAAGCCGATAGGTATTTCAAATATAGGTGTCGATAGGCATTTCAGATATGGTTGCCGATAGGCATTTCAAATATACGTGCTGATAGGCATTTCAGATGTAGTTTCCGATAGGCATTTCAAAAATAGGTGCCGAAAGGCATTTCAGATATAGGTGCCGATTGGCATTTCAGATATAGTTGCCGATTGGCATTTTAAAAATAGGTGCCGATAGGCATTTTAGATGTAGTTTCCGATAGGCATTTCAAAAATAGGTGCCGATAGGCATTTCAGATATAGGTGCCGATAGGCATATCAGATATAGTTGCCGATAGGCATTTAAAATATAGGTGCCGATAGGCATTTAAAATATAGGTGCCGATAGGCATTTCAAATATACGTGTCGATAGGCATTTCAGATATAAATGCCGAAAGGCATTTCAGATATAGGTGCCGATAGGCATTTCTGATGTGGTTGCCGATTGGCATTTCAAATATTGGTGCTGATAGGCATTTCAGATGTTGTTTCCGATAGGCATTTCAAAAATAGGTGCCGATGGGCATTTCAGATATAGGTGCCGATAGGCATTACAGATATAGTTGCCAATTGGCATTTTAAAAATAGGTGCCGATAGGCTTTCAGATATAGAAGCCGATAGGTATTTCAAATATAGGTGTCGATAGGCATTTCAGATATAATTGCCGATAGGCATTTCAAATATAGGTGCTGATAGGCATTTCAGATGTAGTTTCAGATAGGCATTTCAAAAATAGGTGCCGATAGGCATTTCAGATACAGGTGCAGATAGGCATTTCAGATATAGTTGCCTATTGGCATTTTAAAAATAGGTGTCGATAGGCATTTCAGATATAGGAGCCGATAGGCATTTAAAATATAGGTGCCGATAGGCATTCCAGATATGGTTGCCGATAGGCATTTCAAATATAGGTGCTGATAGGCATTCCAGATGTAGTTTCCGATAGGTATTTCAAAAATTGGTGCCGATAGGCATTTCAGATATAGGTGCCGATAGGCATTTCAGATATCTTTGCCGATTGGCATTTTAAAAATAGGTGCCGATAGGCATTTCAGATATAGAAGCCGATAGGCATTTCAAATATGGGTGCCGATAGGCATTCCAGATATGGTTGCCGATAGGCATTTCAAATATAAGTGCTGATAGGCATTTCAGATGTAGTTTCCGATAGGCATTTCAAAAATTGGTGCCGATAGGCATTTCAGATATAGGTGCCGATAGGCATTTCAGATATAGTTGCCGATTGGCATTTTAAAGATAGGTGCCGATAGGCATTTCAGATATAGAAGCCGATAGGTATATCAAATATAGGTGTCGATAGGCATCTCAGATATTGTTGCCGATAGGCATTTCAAATATAGGTGCTGATAGGCATTTCAGATGTAGTTTCCGATAGGCATTTCAAAAATAGGTGCCGATAGGCATTTCAGATATAGGTGCCGATAGGCATTTCAGATATAGTCGCCGATTGGCATTTTAAAAATAGGTGCCGATAGGCATTTCAGATATAGAAGCCGATAGGTATTTCAAATATAGGTGTCGATAGGCATTTCAGATATGGTTGCCGTTAGGCATTTCAAATATACGTGCTGATAGGCATTTCAGATGTAGTTTCCGATAGGCATTTCAAAAATAGGTGCCAATGGGCATTTCAGATATAGGTGCCGATAGGCATTTCAGATATAGTTGCCGATTGGCATTTTAAAAATAGGTGCCGATAGGCATTTTAGATGTAGTTTCCGATAGGCATTTCAAAAATAGGTGCCGATAGGCATTTCAGATATAGGTGCCGATAGGCATATCAGATATAGTTGCCGATAGGCATTTGAAATATAGGTGGCGATAGGCATTTCAAATATAGGTGTCGATAGGCATTTCAGATATAAATGCCGAAAGGCATTTCAGATATAGGTGCCGATACGCATTTCTGATGTGGTTGCCGATAGGCATTTCAAATATAGGTGCTGATAGGCATTTTAGATGTAGTTTTCGATAGGCATTTCAAAAATAGGTGCCGATAGGCATTTCAGATATAGAAGCCGATAGGCATTTCAAATATAGGTGCCGATAGGCATTCCAGATATGGTTGCCGATAGGCATTTCAAATATAGGTGCTGATAGGCATTTCAGATGTAGTTTCCGATAGGCATTTCAAAAATAGGTGCCGATGGGCATTTTAGATATAGGTGCCGATAGGCATTTCAGATATAGTTGCCGATTGGCATTTTAAAAATAGGTGCCGATAGGCATTTCAGATATAGAAGCCGATAGGCATTGCAAATATAGGTGCCGATAGGCATATCAGATATGGTTGGCAAAAGGCATTTCAAATATAGGTGCTGATAGGCATTTCAGATGTAGTTTCCGATAGGCATTTCAAAAATTGGTGCCGATAGGCATTTCAGATATAGGTGCCGATAGGCATTTCAGATATAGTTGCCGATTGGCATTTTAAAAATAGGTGCTGATAGGCATTTCAGATATAGAAGCCGATAGGTATTTCAAATATAGGTGTCGATTGGCATTTCAGATATGGTTGCCGATAGGCATTTCAAATATTGGTGCTGAAAGGCATTTCAGATGTAGTTTCCGAAAGGCATTTCAAAAATAGGTGCCGATAGGCATTTCAGATATAGGTGCCGATAGGCATTACAGATATAGTTGCCAATTGGCATTTTAAAAATAGGTGCCGATAGGCATTTCAGATATAGAAGCCGATAGGTATTTCAAATATAGGTGTCGATAGGCATTTCAGATATAATTGCCGATAGGCATTTCAAATATAGGTGCTGATAGGCATTTTAGATGTAGTTTTCGATAGGCATTTCAAAAATAGGTGCCGATAGGCATTTCAGAGATAGGTGCCGATAGGCACTTCAGATATAGTTGCCGATTGGCATTTTAAAGATAGGTGCCGATAGGCATTTCAGATATAGAAGCCGATAGGTATTTCAAATATAGGTGTCGATAGGCATTTCAGATATTGTTGCCGATAGGCATTTCAAATATAGGTGCTGATAGGCATTTCAGATGTAGTTTTCGATAGGCATTTCAAAAATAGGTGCCGATAGGCATTTCAGATATAGGTGCCGATAGGCATTTCAGATATAGTTGCCGATTGGCATTTTAAAAATAGGTGTCGATAGGCATTTCAGATATAGAAGCCGATAGGCATTTCAAATATAGGTGCCGATACGCATTCCAGATATGGTTGCCGATAGGCATTTCAAATATAGGTGCTGATAGGCATTCCAGATGTAGTTTCCGATAGGCATTTCAAAAATTGGTGCCGATAGGCATTTCAGATATAGGTGCCGATAGGCATTTCAGATATAGTTACCGATTGGCATTTTAAAAATAGGTGCCGATAGGCTTTTCAGATATAGAAGCCGATAGGTATTTTAAATATAGGTGTCGATAGGCATTTCAGATATGGTTGCCGATAGGCATTTCAAATATAAGTGCTGATAGCCATTTCAGATGTAGTTCCCGATAGGCATTTCAAAAATAGGTGCCGATAGCCATTTCAGATATAGGTGCCGATAGGCATTTCAGATAAAGTTGCCGATTGGCATTTTAAAAATAGGTGTTGATAGGCATTTCAGATATAGAAGCCGATAGACATTTCAAATATAAGTGCCGATAGGCATTCCAGATATGGTGGCCGATAGGCATTTCAAATATAGGTGCTGATAGGCATTTCAGATGTAGTTTCCGATAGGCATTTCAAAAATAGGTGCCGATAGGCATCTCAGATATAGGTGCCGATAGGCATTTCAGATATAGTTGCCAATTGGAATTTTAAAAATAGGTGCCGATAGGCATTTCAGACATAGAAGCCGATAGGCATTTCAAATATAGGTGCCGATAGGCATTCCAGATATGGTTGCCGATAGGCATTTCAAATATAGGAGCAGATAGGCATTTCAGATGTAGTTTCCGAAAGGCATTTCAAAAATAGGTGCCGATAGGCATTTCAGATATAGGTGCCGATAGGCATTTCAGATATCGTTGCCGATTGGCATTTTAAAAATAGGTGCCGATAGGCATTTCAGATATAGAAGCCGATAGGCATTTCAAATATAGGTGCCGATAGGCATTCCAGATATGGTTGCCGATAGGCATTTCAAATATAAGTGCTGATAGGCATTTCAGACGTAGTTTCCGATAGGCATTTCAAAAATTGGTGCCGATTGGCATTTCAGATATAGGTGCCGATAAGCATTTCAGATATAGTTGCCGATTGGCATTTTAAAGATAGGTGCCGATAGGCATTTCAGATATAGAAGCCGATAGGTATTTCAAATATAGGTGTCGATAGGCATTTCAGATATTGTTGCCGATAGGCATTTCAAATATAGGTGCTGATAGGCATTTCAGATGTAGTTTCCGATAGACATTTCAAAGATAGGTGCCGATAGGCATTTCAGATATAGGGGCCGATAGGCATTTCAGATATAGTCGCCGATTGGCATTTTAAAAATAGGTGCCGATAGGCATTTTAGATGTAGTTTCCGATAGGCATTTCAAAAATAGGTGCCGATAGGCATTTCAGATATAGGTGCCGATAGGCATATCAGATATAGTTGCCGATAGGCATATAAAATATAGGTGGCGATAGGCATTTCAAATATAGGTGTCGATAGGCATTTCAGATATAAATGCCGAAAGGCATTTCAGATATAGGTGCCGATAGGCATTTCTGATGTGGTTGCCGATAGGCATTTCAAATATAGGTGCTGATAGGCATTTTAGATGTAGTTTTCGATAGGCATTTCAAAAATAGGTGCCGATAGGCAATTCAGAGATAGGTGCCGATAAGCACTTCAGATATAGTTGCCGATTGGCATTTTAAAAATAGGTGCCGATAGGCATTTCAGATATAGAAGCCGATAGGCATTTCAAATATAGGTGCTGATAGGCATTTCAGATGTAGTTTCCGATAGGCATTTCAAAAATAGGTGCCGATAGGCATTTCAGATATAGGTGCCGATAGGCATTTCAGATATAGTTGCCGATTAGGATTTTAAAAATAGGTTCCGATAAGCATTTCAGATATAGAAGCCGATAGGCATTTCAAATATAGGTGCCGATAGGCATTCCAGTTATGGTTGCCAAAAGGCATTTCAAATAATATAGGTGCTGATAGGCATTTCAGATGTTGTTTCCGATAGGCATTTCAAAAATTGGTGCCGATAGGCATTTCAGATATAGGTGCCGATAGGCATTTCAGATATAGTTGCCGATTGGCATTTTAAAAATAGGTGCTGATAGGCATTTCAGATATAGAAGCCGATAGGTATTTCAAATATAGGTGTCGATTGGCATTTCAGATATGGTTGCCGATAGGCATTTAAAATATTGGTGCTGATAGGCACTTCATATGTAGTTTCCGAAAGGCATTTTAAAAATAGGTGCCAATAAGCATTTCAGATATAGGTGCCGATAGGCATTACAGATATAGATGCCAATTGGCATTTTAAAAATAGGTGCCGATAGGCATTTCAGATATAGAAGCCGATAGGTATTTCAAATATAGGTGTCGATAGGCATTTCAGATATAATTGCCGATAGGCATATCAAATGTAGGTGCTGATAGGCTATTCAGATGTAGTTTCCGATAGGCATTTCAAAAATTGGTGCCGATAGGCATTTCAGATATAGGTGCCGATAGGCATTTCAGATATAGTTGCCGATTGGCATTTTAAAGATAGGTGCCGATAGGCATTTCAGATATAAAACCTGATAGGTATTTCAAATATAGGTGTCGATAGGCATTTCAGATATTGTTGCCGATAGGCATTTCAAATATAGGTGCTGATAGGCATTTCAGATGTAGTTTCCGATAGGCATTTCAAAAATAGGTGCCGATAGGCATTTCAGATAT
The DNA here is from genome assembly GCA_034508555.1 of Venustoraphidia nigricollis. Taxonomy (NCBI): domain Eukaryota; kingdom Metazoa; phylum Arthropoda; class Insecta; order Raphidioptera; family Raphidiidae; genus Venustoraphidia; species Venustoraphidia nigricollis. Next base: position 58,546 of record JAVRKA010000250.1, read on the forward strand.
AGGTGCCGATAGGCATTTCAGATATAGTCGCCGATTGGCATTCTAAAAATAGGTGCCGATAGGCATTTCAGATATAGAAGCCGATAGGTATTTCAAATATAGGTGTCGATAGGCATTTCAGATATGGTTGCCGATAGGCATTTCAAATATACGTGCTGATAGGCATTTCAGATGTAGTTTCCGATAGGCATTTCAAAAATAGGTGCCGGTAGGCATTTCAGATATAGGTGCCGATTGGCATTTCAGATATAGTTGCCGATTGGCAATTTAAAAATAGGTGCCGATAGGCATTTTAGATGTAGTTTCCGATAGGCATTTCAAAAATAGGTGACGATAGGCATTTCAGATATAGGTGCCGATAGGCATATCAGATATAGTTGCCGATAGGCATTTAAAATATAGGTGCCGATAGGCATTTAAAATAAAGGTGCCGATAGGCATTTCAAATATACGTGTCGATAGGCATTTAAGATATAAATGCCGAAAGGCATTTCAGATATAGGTGCCGATAGGCATTTCTGATGTGGTTGCCGATTGGCATTTCAAATATTGGTGCTGATAGGCATTTCAGATGTTGTTTCCGATAGGCATTTCAAAAATAGGTGCCGATGGGCATTTCAGATATAGGTGCCGATAGGCATTACAGATATAGTTGCCAATTGGCATTTTAAAAATAGGTGCCGATAGGCTTTCAGATATAGAAGCCGATAGGTATTTCAAATATTATAGGTGTCGATAGGCATTTCAGATATAATTGCCGATAGGCATTTCAAATATAGGTGCTGATAGGCATTTCAGATGTAGTTTCAGATAGGCATTTCAAAAATAGTTGCCGATAGGCATTTCAGATACAGGTGCCGATAGGCATTTCAGATATAGTTGCCTATTGGCATTTTAAAAATAGGTGTCGATAGGCGTTTCAGTTATAGGAGCCGATAGGCATTTAAAATATAGGTGCCGATAGGCATTCCAGATATGGTTGCCGATAGGCATTTCAAATATAGGTGCTGATAGGCATTCCAGATGTAGTTTCCGATAGGTATTTCAAAAATTGGTGCCGATAGGCATTTCAGAAATAGGTGTCGATAGGCATTTCAGATATAGTTGCCGATTGGCATTTTAAAGATAGGTGCCGATAGGCATTTCAGATATAGAAGCCGATAGGTATTTCAAATATAAGTGTCGATAGGCATTTCAGATATTGTTGCCAATAGGCATTTCAAATATAGGTGCTGATAGGCATTTCAGATGTAGTTTCCGATAGGCATTTCAAAAATAGGTGCCGATAGGCATTTCAGATATAGGTGCCGATAGGCATTTCAGATATAGAAGCCGATAGGTATTTCAAATATAGGTGTCGATAGGCATTTCAGATATGGTTGCCGATGGGCATTTCAAATATAGGTGCTGATAGGCATTTCAGATGTAGTTTCCCAAAGGCATTTCAAAAATAGGTGCCGATAGGCATTTCCGATATAGGTGCCGATAGGCATTTCAGATATAGTTGCCGATTGGCATTTTAAAAATAGGTGTCGATAGGCATTTCAGATATAGAAGCCGATAGGTATTTCAAATATAGGTGTCGATAGGCATTTCAGATATTGTTGCCGATAGGCATTTCAAATATAGGTGCTGATAGGCATTTCAGATGTAGTTTCCGATAGACATTTCAAAGATAGGTGCCGATAGGCATTTCAGATATAGGGGCCGATAGGCAGTTCAGATATAGTCGCCGATTGGCATTTTAAAAATAGGTGCCGATAGGCATTTTAGATGTAGTTTCCGATAGGCATTTCAAAAATAGGTGCCGATAGGCATTTCAGATATAGGTGCCGATAGGCATATCAGATATAGTTGCCGATAGGCATATAAAATATAGGTGGCGATAGGCATTTCAAATATAGGTGTCGATAGGCATTTCAGATATAAATGCCGAAAGGCATTTCAGATATAGGTGCCGATAGGCATTTCTGATGTGGTTGCCGATAGGCATTTCAAATATAGGTGCTGATAGGCATTTTAGATGTAGTTTTCGATAGGCATTTCAAAAATAGGTGCCGATAGGCAATTCAGAGATAGGTGCCGATAAGCACTTCAGATATAGTTGCCGATTGGCATTTTAAAAATAGGTGCCGATAGGCATTTCAGATATAGAAGCCGATAGGCATTTCAAATATAGGTGCTGATAGGCGTTTCAGATGTAGTTTCCGATAGGCATTTCAAAAATAGGTGCCGATAGGCATTTCAGATATAGGTGCCGATAGGCATTTCAGATATAGTTGCCGATTAGGATTTTAAAAATAGGTTCCGATAGGCATTTCAGATATAGAAGCCGATAGGCATTTCAAATATAGGTGCCGATAGGCATTCCAGTTATGGTTGCCAAAAGGCATTTCAAATAATATAGGTGCTGATAGGCATTTCAGATGTTGTTTCCGATAGGCATTTCAAAAATTGGTGCCGATAGGCATTTCAGATATAGGTGCCGATAGGCATTTCAGATATAGTTGCCGATTGGCATTTTAAAAATAGGTGCTGATAGGCATTTCAGATATAGAAGCCGATAGGCATTTCAAATATAGGTGCAAATAGGCATTCCAGATATGGTTGCCGATAGGCATTTCAAATATAGGAGCAGATAGGCATTTCAGATGTAGTTTCCGAAAGGCATTTCAAAAATAGGTGCCGATAGGCATTTCAGATATAGGTGCCGATAGGCATTTCAGATATAGAAGCCGATAGGCATTTCAAATATGGGTGCCGATAGGCATTCCAGATATGGTTGCCGATAGGCATTTCAAATATAAGTGCTTATAGGCATTTCAGTTGTAGTTTCCGATAGGCATTTCAAAAATTGGTGCCGATAGGCATTTCAGATATAGGTGCCGATAGGCATCTCAGATATAGTTGCCGATTGGCATTTTAAAGATAGGTGCCGATAGGCATTTTAGATGTAGTTTCCGATAGGCATTTCAAAAATAGGTGCCGATAGGCATTTCAGATATAGGTGCCGATAGGCATTTCAGATATAGTCGCCGATTGGCATTTTAAAAATAGGTGCCGATAGGCATTTCAGATATAGAAGCCGATAGGTATTTCAAATATAGGTGTCGATAGGCATTTCAGATATGGTTGCCGATAGGCATTTCAGATGTAGTTTCCGATAGGCATTCAAAAAATAGGTGCCGATAGGCATTTCAGATATAGGTGCCGATAGGCATTTCAGATATAGTTGCCGATTGGCATTTTAAAAATAGGTGCCGATAGGCATTTTAGATGTAGTTTCCGATAGGCATTTCAAAAATAGGTGCCGATAGGCATTTCAGATATAGGTGCCGATAGGCATTTCAGATATAGTCGCCGATTGGCAATTTAAAAATAGGTGCCGATAGGCATTTCAGATATAGAAGCCGATAGGTATTTCAAATATAGGTCTCGATAGGCATTTCAGATATTGTTGCCGATAGGCATTTCAAATATAGGTGCTGATAGGCATTTCAGATGTAGTTTCCGATAGGCATTTCAAAAATAGGTGCCGATAGGCATTTCAGATATAGGTGCCGATAGGCATTTCAGATATAGTCGCCGATTGGCATTTTAAAAATAGGTGCCGATAGGCATTTCAGATATAGAAGCCGATAGGTATTTCAAATATAGGTGTCGATAGGCATTTCAGATATGGTTGCCGATAGGCATTTCAAATATACGTGCTGATAGGCATTTCAGATGTAGTTTCCGATAGGCATTCAAAAAATAGGTGCCGATAGGCATTTCAGATATAGGTGCCGATAGGCATTTCAGATATAGTTGCCGATTGGCATTTTAAAGATAGGTGTCGATAGGCATTTCAGATATAGAAGCCGATAGGCATTTCAAATATAGGTGCCGATAGGCATTCCAGATATGGTTGCCGATAGGCATTTCAAATATAGTTGCTGATAGGCATGTCAGATGTAGTTTCCGATAGGCAATTCAAAAATTGGTGCCGATAGGCATTTCAGATATAGGTGCCGATAGGCATTTCAGATATAGTCGCCGATTGGCTTTTTAAAAATAGGTGCCGATAGGCATTTCAGATATAGAAGCCAATAGGTATTTCAAATATAGGTGTCGATAGGCATTTCAGATATGGTTGCCGATAGGCATTTCAAATATGCGTGCTGATAGGCATTTCAGATGTAGTTTCCGATAGGCATTTCAAAAATAGGTGCCGATAGGCATTTCAGATATAGGTCCCGATAGGCATTTCAGATATAGTTGCCGATTGGCATTTTAAAAATAGGTGCCGATAGGCATTTTAGATGTAGTTTCCGATAGGCATTTCAAAAATAGATGCCGATAGGCATTTCAGATATAGTTGCCGATTGGCATTTTAAAAATAGGTGCCGATAGGCATTTCAGATATAGAAGCCGATAGGCATTTCAAATATTGGTGCTGATAGGCATTTCCGATGTAGTTTCCAATAGGCATTTCAAAAATAGGTGCCGATAGGCATTTCAGATATAGAAGCCGATAGGTATTTCAAATATAGGTGTCGATAGGCATTTCAGATATAATTGCCTATAGGCATTTCAAATATAGGTGCTGATAGGCATTTCAGATGTAGTTTCCGATAGGCATTTCAAAAATAGGTGCCGATAGGCATTTCAGATAAATGTGCTGATAGGCATTTCAGATATAGTTGCCGATTGGCATTTTAAAAATAAGTGTCGATAGGCATTTCAGATATAGAAGCCGATAGGCATCTTAAATATAGGTGCTGATAGGCATTCCAGATATGGTTGCCGATAGGCATTTCAAATATAGGTGCTGATAGGCATTCCAGATGTAGTTTCCGATAGGCATTTCAAAAATTGGTGCCGATAGGCATTTCAGATATAGGTGCCGATAGGCATTTCAGATATAGTTGCCGATTGGCATTTTAAAGATAGGTGCCGATAGGCATTTCAGATATAGAAGCCGATAGATATATCAAATATAGGTGTCGATAGGCATTTCAGATATAATTGCCGATAGGCATTTCAAATATAGGTGCTGATAGGCATTTCAGATGTAGTTTCCGATAGGCATTTCAAAAATAGGAGCCGATAGGCATTTCAGATATATGTGCCGATAGGCATTTCAGATATATTTGCCGATTGGCATTTTAAAAATAGGTGTCGATAGGCATTTCAGATATAGAAGCCGATAGGCATTTTAAATATAGGTGCCGATAGGCATTCCAGATATGGTTGCCGAAAGGCATTTCAAATGTAGGTGCTGATAGGCATTCCAGATGTAGTTTCCGATAGGCATTTCAAAAATAGGTGCCGATAGGCATTTTATATAGGTGCTGATAGGCATTCCAGATGTAGTTTCCGATAGGCATTTCAAAAATTGGTGCCGATAGGCATTTCAGATATAGGTGCCGATAGGCATTTCAGATATAGTTACCGATTGGCATTTTAAAAATAGGTGCCGATAGGCTTTTCAGATATAGAAGCCGATAGGTATTTTAAATATAGGTGTCGATAGGCATTTCAGATATGGTTGCCGATAGGCATTTCAAATATAGGTGCTGATAGCCATTTCAGATGTAGCTCCCGATAGGCATTTCAAAAATAGGTGCCGATAGGCATTTCAGATATAAGTGCCGATAGGCATTTCAGATATAGTTGCCGATTGGCATTTTAAAAATAGGTGTTGATAGGCATTTCAGATATAGAAGCCGATAGGCATTTCAAATATAGGTGCCGATAGGCATTCCAGATATGGTGGCCGATAGGCATTTCAAATATAGGTGCTGATAGGCATTTCAGATGTAGTTTCCGATAGGCATTTCAAAAATAGGTGCCGATAGGCATTTCAGATATAAGTGCCGATAGGCATTTCAGATATAGTTGCCAATTGGCATTTTAAAAATAGGTGCCGATAGGCATTTCAGATATAGAAGCCGATAGGCATTTCAAATATAGGTGCCGATAGGTATTCCAGATATGGTTGCCGATAGGCATTTCAAATATAGGAGCAGTTAGGCATTTCAGATGTAGTTTCCGAAAGGCATTTCAAAAATAGGTGCCGATAGGCATTTCAGATATAGGTGCCGATAGGCATTTCAGATATCTTTGCCGATTGGCATTTTAAAAATAGGTGCCGATAGGCATTTCAGATATAGAAGCCGATAGGCATTTCAAATATGGGTGCCGATAGGCATTCCAGATATGGTTGCCGATAGGCATTTCAAATATAAGTGCTGATAGGCATTTCAGATGTAGTTTCCGATAGGCATTTCAAAAATTGGTGCCGATAGGCATTTCAGATATAGGTGCCGATAGGCATTTCAGATATAGTTGCCGATTGGCATTTTAAAGATAGGTGCCAATAGGCATTTCAGATATAAAACCTGATAGGTATTTCAAATATAGGTGTCGATAGGCATTTCAGATATAGGTGCCGATAGGCATTTCAGATATCTTTGCCGATTGGCATTTTAAAAATAGGTGCCGATAGGCATTTCAGATATAGAAGCCGATAGGCATTTCAAATATGGGTGCCGATAGGCATTCCAGATATGGTTGCCGATAGGCATTTCAAATATAGGTGCTGATAGGCATTTCAGATGTAGTTTCAGATAGGCATTTCAAAAATAGGTGCCGATAGGCATTTCAGATACAGGTGCAGATAGGCATTTCAGATATAGTTGCCTATTGGCATTTTAAAAATAGGTGTCGATAGGCATTTCAGATATAGGAGCCGATAGGCATTTAAAATATAGGTGCCGATAGGCATTCCAGATATGGTTGCCGATAGGCATTTCAAATATAGGTGCTGATAGGCATTCCAGATGTAGTTTCCGATAGGTATTTCAAAAATTGGTGCCGATAGGCATTTCAGATATAGGTGCCGATAGGCATTTCAGATATCTTTGCCGATTGGCATTTTAAAAATAGGTGCCGATAGGCATTTCAGATATAGAAGCCGATAGGCATTTCAAATATGGGTGCCGATAGGCATTCCAGATATGGTTGCCGATAGGCATTTCAAATATAAGTGCTGATAGGCATTTCAGATGTAGTTTCCGATAGGCATTTCAAAAATTGGTGCCGATAGGCATTTCAGATATAGGTGCCGATAGGCATTTCAGATATAGTTGCCGATTGGCATTTTAAAGATAGGTGCCGATAGGCATTTCAGATATAGAAGCCGATAGGTATATCAAATATAGGTGTCGATAGGCATCTCAGATATTGTTGCCGATAGGCATTTCAAATATAGGTGCTGATAGGCATTTCAGATGTAGTTTCCGATAGGCATTTCAAAAATAGGTGCCGATAGGCATTTCAGATATAGGTGCCGATAGGCATTTCAGATATAGTCGCCGATTGGCATTTTAAAAATAGGTGCCGATAGGCATTTCAGATATAGAAGCCGATAGGTATTTCAAATATAGGTGTCGATAGGCATTTCAGATATGGTTGCCGTTAGGCATTTCAAATATACGTGCTGATAGGCATTTCAGCTGTAGTTTCCGATAGGCATTTCAAAAATAGGTGCCAATGGGCATTTCAGATATAGGTGCCGATAGGCATTTCAGATATAGTTGCCGATTGGCATTTTGAAAATAGGTGCCGATAGGCATTTTAGATGTAGTTTCCGATAGGCATTTCAAAAATAGGTGCCGATAGGCATTTCAGATATAGGTGCCGATAGGCATATCAGATATAGTTGCCGATAGGCATTTAAAATATAGGTGGCGATAGGCATTTCAAATATAGGTGTCGATAGGCATTTCAGATATAAATGCCGAAAGGCATTTCAGATATAGGTGCCGATACGCATTTCTGATGTGGTTGCCGATAGGCATTTCAAATATAGGTGCTGATAGGCATTTTAGATGTAGTTTTCGATAGGCATTTCAAAAATAGGTGCCGATAGGCATTTCAGATATAGAAGCCGATAGGCATTTCAAATATAGGTGCCGATAGGCATTCCAGATATGGTTGCCGATAGGCATTTCAAATATAGGTGCTGATAGGCATTTCAGATGTAGTTTCCGATAGGCATTTCAAAAATAGGTGCCGATGGGCATTTCAGATATAGGTGCCGATAGGCATTTCAGATATAGTTGCCGATTGGCATTTTAAAAATAGGTGCCGATAGGCATTTCAGATATAGAAGCCGATAGGCATTGCAAATATAGGTGCCGATAGGCATATCAGATATGGTTGGCAAAAGGCATTTCAAATATAGGTGCTGATAGGCATTTCAGATGTAGTTTCCGATAGGCATTTCAAAAATTGGTGCCGATAGGCATTTCAGATATAGGTGCCGATAGGCATTTCAGATATAGTTGCCGATTGGCATTTTAAAAATAGGTGCTGATGGGCATTTCAGATATAGAAGCCGATAGGTATTTCAAATATAGGTGTCGATTGGCATTTCAGATATGGTTGCCGATAGGCATTTCAAATATTGGTGCTGATAGGCATTTCAGATGTAGTTTCCGAAAGGCATTTCAAAAATAGGTGCCGATAGGCATTTCAGATATAGGTGCCGATAGGCATTACAGATATAGTTGCCAATTGGCATTTTAAAAATAGGTGCCGATAGGCATTTCAGATATAGAAGCCGATAGGTATTTCAAATATAGGTGTCGATAGGCATTTCAGATATAATTGCCGATAGGCATTTCAAATATAGGTGCTGATAGGCATTTTAGATGTAGTTTTCGATAGGCATTTCAAAAATAGGTGCCGATAGGCATTTCAGAGATAGGTGCCGATAGGCACTTCAGATATAGTTGCCGATTGGCATTTTAAAGATAGGTGCCGATAGGCATTTCAGATATAGAAGCCGATAGGTATTTCAAATATAGGTGTCGATAGGCATTTCAGATATTGTTGCCGATAGGCATTTCAAATATAGGTGCTGATAGCCATTTCAGATGTAGTTCCCGATAGGCATTTCAAAAATAGGTGCCGATAGCCATTTCAGATATAGGTGCCGATAGGCATTTCAGATATAGTTGCCGATTGGCATTTTAAAAATAGGTGTTGATAGGCATTTCAGATATAGAAGCCGATAGGCATTTCAAATATAAGTGCCGATAGGCATTCCAGATATGGTGGCCGATAGGCATTTCAAATATAGGTGCTGATAGGCATTTCAGATGTAGTTTCCGATAGGCATTTCAAAAATAGGTGCCGATAGGCATTTCAGATATAGGTGCCGATAGGCATTTCAGATATAGTTGCCAATTGGAATTTTAAAAATAGGTGCCGATAGGCATTTCAGACATAGAAGCCGATAGGCATTTCAAATATAGGTGCCGATAGGCATTCCAGATATGGTTGCCGATAGGCATTTCAAATATAGGAGCAGATAGGCATTTCAGATGTAGTTTCCGAAAGGCATTTCAAAAATAGGTGCCGATAGGCATTTCAGATATAGGTGCCGATAGGTATTTCAGATATCGTTGCCGATTGGCATTTTAAAAATAGGTGCCGATAGGCATTTCAGATATAGAAGCCGATAGGCATTTCAAATATAGGTGCCGATAGGCATTCCAGATATGGTTGCCGATAGGCATTTCAAATATAAGTGCTGATAGGCATTTCAGACGTAGTTTCCGATAGGCATTTCAAAAATTGGTGCCGATTGGCATTTCAGATATAGGTGCCGATAGGCATTTCAGATATAGTTGCCAATTGGAATTTTAAAAATAGGTGCCGATAGGCATTTCAGACATAGAAGCCGATAGGCATTTCAAATATAGGAGCAGATAGGCATTTCAGATATCGTTGCCGATTGGCATTTTAAAAATAGGTGCCGATAGGCATTTCAGATATAGAAGCCGATAGGCATTTCAAATATAGGTGCCGATCCGCATTCCAGATATGGTTGCCGATAGGCATTTCAAATATAAGTGCTGATAGGCATTTCAGACGTAGTTTCCGATAGGCATTTCAAAAATTGGTGCCGATTGGCATTTCAGATATAGGTGCCGATAAGCATTTCAGATATAGTTGCCGATTGGCATTTTAAAGATAGGTGCCGATAGGCACTTCAGATATAGAAGCCGATAGGTATTTCAAATATAGGTGTCGATAGGCATTTCAGATATTGTTGCCGATAGGCATTTCAAATATAGGTGCTGATAGGCATTTCAGATGTAGTTTCCGATAGACATTTCAAAAATAGGTGCCGATAAGCATTTCAGATATAGGTGCCGATAGGCATTTCAGATATAGTCGCCGATTGGCATTTTAAAAATAGGTGCCGATAGGCATTTTAGATGTAGTTTCCGATAGGCATTTCAAAAATAGGTGCCGATAGGCATTTCAGATATAGGTGCCAATAGGCATATCAGATATAGTTGCCGATAGGCATATAAAATATAGGTGCCGATAGGCATTTCAAATATAGGTGTCGATAGGCATTTCAGATATAAATGCCGAAAGGCATTTCAGATATAGGTGCCGATAGGCATTTCTGATGTGGTTGCCGATAGGCATTTCAAATATAGGTGCTGATAGGCATTTTAGATGTAGTTTTCGATAGGCATTTCAAAAATAGGTGCCGATAGGCAATTCAGAGATAGGTGCCGATAAGCACTTCAGATATAGTTGCCGATTGGCATTTTAAAAATAGGTGCCGATAGGCATTTCAGATATAGAAGCCGATAGGCATTTCAAATATAGGTGCCGATAGGCATTCCAGATATGGTTGCCGATAGGCATTTCAAATATAGGTGCTGATAGGCATTTCAGATGTAGTTTCCGATAGGCATTTCAAAAATAGGTGCCGATAGGCATTTCAGATATAGGTGCCGATAGGCATTTCAGATATAGTTGCCGATTAGGATTTTAAAAATAGGTTCCGATAGGCATTTCAGATATAGAAGCCGATAGGCATTTCAAATATAGGTGCCGATAGGCATTCCAGTTATGGTTGCCAAAAGGCATTTCAAATATAGGTGCTGATAGGCATTTCAGATGTAGTTTCCGATAGGCATTTCAAAAATTGGTGCCGATAGGCATTTCAGATATAGGTGCCGATAGGCATTTCAGATATAGTTGCCGATTGGCATTTTAAAAATAGGTGCTGATAGGCATTTCAGATATAGAAGCCGATAGGTATTTCAAATATAGGTGTCGATTGGCATTTCAGATATGGTTGCCGATAGGCATTTCAAATATTGGTGCTGATAGGCACTTAATATGTAGTTTCCGAAAGGCATTTTAAAAATAGGTGCCAATAGGCATTTCAGATATAGGTGCCAATAGGCATTACAGATATAGTTGGCAATTGGCATTTTAAAAATAGGTGCCGATAGGCATTTCAGATATAGAAGCCGATAGGTATTTCAAATATAGGTGTCGATAGGCATTTCAGATATAATTGCCGATAGGCATATCAAATGTAGGTGCTGATAGGCGATTCAGATGTAGTTTCCGATAGGCATTTCAAAAATTGGTGCCGATAGGCATTTCAGATATAGGTGCCGATAGGCATTTCAGATATCGGTGCCGATAGGCATTACAGATATAGTTGCCAATTGGCATTTTAAAAATAGGTGCCGATAGGCATTTCAGATATAGAAGCCGATAGGTATTTCAAATATAGGTGTCGATTGGCATTTCAGATATGGTTGCCGATGGGCATTTCAAATATAGGTGCTGATAGGCATTTCAGATGTAGTTTCCCAAAGGCATTTCAAAAATAGGTGCCGATAGGCATTTCCGATATAGGTGCCGATAGGCATTTCAGATATAGAAGCCGATAGGTATTTCAAATATAGGTGTCGATTGGCATTTCAGATATGGTTGCCGATGGGCATTTCAAATATAGGTGCTGATAGGCATTTCAGATGTAGTTTCCCAAAGGCATTTCAAAAATAGGTGCCGATAGGCATTTCCGATATAGGTGCCGATAGGCATTTCAGATATAGTTGCCGATTGGCATTTTAAAAATAGGTGTCGATAGGCATTTCAGATATAGAAGCCGATAGGCATTTCAAATATAGGTGCTGATAGGCATTCCAGATGTAGTTTCCGATAGGCATTTCAAAAATTGGTGCCGATAGGCATTTCAGATATAGGTGCCGATAGGCATTTCAGATATAGTCGCTGATTGGCATTTTAAAAATAGGTGCCAAAAGGCTTTTCAGATATGGAAGCCGATAGGTATTTCAAATATAGGTGTCGATAGGCATTTCAGATATGGTTGCCGATAGGCATTTCAAATATAGGTGCTGATAGCCATTTCAGATGTAGTTTCCGATAGGCATTGCAAAACTAGGTGCCGATAGGCATTTCAGATATAGGTGCCGATAGGCATTTCAGATATAGTTGCCGATTGGCATTTTAAAAATAGGTGTTGATATGTATTTTAGATATAGAAGCCGATAGGCATTTCAAATAAAGGTGCCGATAGGCATTCCAGATATGGTTGCCGATAGGCATTTCAAATATAGGTGCTGATAGGCATTTCAGATGTAGTTTCCGATAGGCATTTCAAAAATAGGTGCCGATAGGCATTTCAGATATAGGTGCCGATAGGCATTTCAGATATAGTTGCCAATTGGCATTTTAAAAATAGGTGCCGATAGTAATTTCAGATATAGGAGCCGATATACATTTCATATTTAGGTGCCGATAGGCATTCCAGATATGGTTGCCGATAGGCATTTCAAATATAAGTGCTGATAGGCATTTCAGATGTAGTTTCCGATAGGCATTTCAAAAATAGGTACCGATAGGCATTTCAGATATAGGTGCCGATAGGCATTTCAGATATAGTTGCCAATTGGCATTTTAAAAATAGGTGTCGATAGGCATTTCAGATATAGAAGCCGATAGGTATTTCAAATATAGGTGTCGATTGGCATTTCAGATATGGTTGCCGATAGGCATTTCAAATATTGGTGCTGATAGGCATTTCAGATGTAGTTTCCGATAGGCATTTAAAAAATTGGTGCCGATAGGCATTTCAGATATAGGTGCCGTTAGGCATTTCGGATATAGTTGCCGATTGGCATTTTAAAGATAGGTGCCGATAGGCATTTCAGATATAAAAGCCGATAGGTATTTCAAATATAGGTGTCGATAGGCATTTCAGATATTGTTGACGATAGGCATTTCAAATATACGTGCTGATAGGCATTTCAGATGTAGTTTCCGATAGGCATTTCAAAAATAGGTGCCGATAGGCATTTCAGATATAGGTGCCGATAGGCATTTCAGATATAGTTGCCGATTGGCATTTTAAAAATAGGTGTCGATAGGCATTTCAGATATAGAAGCCGATAGGTATTTTAAATATAGGTGTCGATAGGCATTTCAGATATGGTTGCCGATAGGCATTTCAAATATAAGTGCTGATAGCCATTTCAGATGTAGTTCCCGATAGGCATTTCAAAAATAGGTGCCGATAGCCATTTCAGATATAGGTGCCGATAGGCATTTCAGATATAGTTGCCGATTGGCATTTTAAAAATAGGTGTTGATAGGCATTTCAGATATAGAAGCCGATAGGCATTTCAAATATAAGTGCCGATAGGCATTCCAGATATGGTGGCCGATAGGCATTTCAAATATAGGTGCTGATAGGCATTTCAGATGTAGTTTCCGATAGGCATTTCAAAAATAGGTGCCGATAGGCATTTCAGATATAGGTGCCGATAGGCATTTCAGATATAGTTGCCAATTGGAATTTTAAAAATAGGTGCCGATAGGCATTTCAGACATAGAAGCCGATAGGCATTTCAAATATAGGTGCCGATAGGCATTTCAGATATGGTTGCCGATAGGCATTTCAAATATAGGAGCAGATAGGCATTTCAGATGTAGTTTCCGAAAGGCATTTCAAAAATAGGTGCCGATAGGCATTTCAGATATAGGTGCCGATAGGCATTTCAGATATCGTTGCCGATTGGCATTTTAAAAATAGGTGCCGATAGGCATTTCAGATATAGAAGCCGATAGGCATTTCAAATATAGGTGCCGATAGGCATTCCAGATATGGTTGCCGATAGGCATTTCAAATATAAGTGCTGATAGGCATTTCAGACGTAGTTTCCGATAGGCATTTCAAAAATTGGTGCAGATTGGCATTTCAGATATAGGTGCCGATAAGCATTTCAGATATAGTTGCCGATTGGCATTTTAAAGATAGGTGCCGATAGGCATTTCAGATATAGAAGCCGATAGGTATTTCAAATATAGGTGTCGATAGGCATTTCAGATATTGTTGCCGATAGGCATTTCAAATATAGGTGCTGATAGGCATTTCAGATGTAGTTTCCGATAGACATTTCAAAGATAGGTGCCGATAGGCATTTCAGATATAGGTGCCGATAGGCATTTCAGATATAGTCGCCGATTGGCATTTTAAAAATAGGTGCCGATAGGCATTTTAGATGTAGTTTCCGATAGGCATTTCAAAAATAGGTGCCGATAGGCATTTCAGATATACGTGCCGATAGGCATATCAGATATAGTTGCCGATAGGCATATAAAATATAGGTGGCGATAGGCATTTCAAATATAGGTGTCGATAGGCATTTCAGATATAAATGCCGAAAGGCATTTCAGATATAGGTGCCGATAGGCATTTCTGATGTGGTTGCCGATAGGCATTTCAAATATAGGTGCTGATAGGCATTTTAGATGTAGTTTTCGATAGGCATTTCAAAAATAGGTGCCGATAGGCAATTCAGAGATAGGTGCCGATAAGCACTTCAGATATAGTTGCCGATTGGCATTTTAAAAATAGGTGCCGATAGGCATTTCAGATATAGAAGCCGATAGGCATTTCAAATATAGGTGCTGATAGGCATTTCAGATGTAGTTTCCGATAGGCATTTCAAAAATAGGTGCCGATAGGCATTTCAGATATAGGTGCCGATAGGCATTTCAGATATAGTTGCCGATTAGGATTTTAAAAATAGGTTCCGATAGGCATTTCAGATATAGAAGCCGATAGGCATTTCAAATATAGGTGCCGATAGGCATTCCAGTTATGGTTGCCAAAAGGCATTTCAAATAATATAGGTGCCGATAGGCATTTCAGATGTTGTTTCCGATAGGCATTTCAAAAATTGGTGCCGATAGGCATTTCAGATATAGGTGCCGATAGGCATTTCAGATATAGTTGCCGATTGGCATTTTAAAAATAGGTGCTGATAGGCATTTCAGATATAGAAGCCGATAGGTATTTCAAATATAGGTGTCGATTGGCATTTCAGATATGGTTGCCGATAGGCATTTAAAATATTGGTGCTGATAGGCACTTCATATGTAGTTTCCGAAAGGCATTTTAAAAATAGGTGCCAATAAGCATTTCAGATATAGGTGCCGATAGGCATTACAGATATAGATGCCAATTGGCATTTTAAAAATAGGTGCCGATAGGCATTTCAGATATAGAAGCCGATAGGTATTTCAAATATAGGTGTCGATAGGCATTTCAGATATAATTGCCGATAGGCATATCAAATGTAGGTGCTGATAGGCTATTCAGATGTAGTTTCCGATAGGCATTTCAAAAATTGGTGCCGATAGGCATTTCAGATATAGGTGCCGATAGGCATTTCAGATATAGTTGCCGATTGGCATTTTAAAGATAGGTGCCGATAGGCATTTCAGATATAAAACCTGATAGGTATTTCAAATATAGGTGTCGATAGGCATTTCAGATATTGTTGCCGATAGGCATTTCAAATATAGGTGCTGATAGGCATTTCAGATGTAGTTTCCGATAGGCATTTCAAAAATAGGTGCCGATAGGCATTTCAGATATAGGTGCCGATAGGCATTTCAGATATAGTCGCCGATTGGCTTTCTAAAAATAGGTGCCGATAGGCATTTCAGATATAGAAGCCGATAGGTATTTCAAATATAGGTGTCGATAGGCATTTCAGATATGGTTGCCGATAGGCATTTCAAATATACGTGCTGATAGGCATTTCAGATGTAGTTTCCGATAGGCATTTCAAAAATAGGTGCCGGTAGGCATTTCAGATATAGGTGCCGATTGGCATTTCAGATATAGTTGCCGATTGGCATTTTAAAAATAGGTGCCGATAGGCATTTTAGATGTAGTTTCCGATAGGCATTTCAAAAATAGGTGACGATAGGCATTTCAGATATAGGTGCCGATAGGCATATCAGATATAGTTGCCGATAGGCATTTAAAATATAGGTGCCGATAGGCATTTAAAATATAGGTGCCGATAGGCATTTCAAATATACGTGTCGATAGGCATTTAAGATATAAATGCCGAAAGGCATTTCAGATATAGGTGCCGATAGGCATTTCTGATGTGGTTGCCGATTGGCATTTCAAATATTGGTGCTGATAGGCATTTCAGATGTTGTTTCCGATAGGCATTTCAAAAATAGGTGCCGATGGGCATTTCAGATATAGGTGCCGATAGGCATTACAGATATAGTTGCCAATTGGCATTTTAAAAATAGGTGCCGATAGGCTTTCAGATATAGAAGCCGATAGGTATTTCAAATATTATAGGTGTCGATAGGCATTTCAGATATAATTGCCGATAGGCATTTCAAATATAGGTGCTGATAGGCATTTCAGATGTAGTTTCAGATAGGCATTTCAAAAATAGGTGCCGATAGGCATTTCAGATACAGGTGCCGATAGGCATTTCAGATATAGTTGCCTATTGGCATTTTAAAAATAGGTGTCGATAGGCATTTCAGATATAGGAGCCGATAGGCATTTAAAATATAGGTGCCGATAGGCATTCCAGATATGGTTGCCGATAGGCATTTCAAATATAGGTGCTGATAGGCATTCCAGATGTAGTTTCCGATAGGTATTTCAAAAATTGGTGCCGATAGGCATTTCAGAAATAGGTGTCGATAGGCATTTCAGATATAGTTGCCGATTGGCATTTTAAAGATAGGTGCCGATAGGCATTTCAGATATAGAAGCCGATAGGTATTTCAAATATAAGTGACGATAGGCATTTCAGATATTGTTGCCAATAGGCATTTCAAATATAGGTGCTGATAGGCATTTCAGATGTAGTTTCCGATAGGCATTTCAAAAATAGGTGCCGATAGGCATTTCAGATATAGGTGCCGATAGGCATTTCAGATATAGAAGCCGATAGGTATTTCAAATATAGGTGTCGATAGGCATTTCAGATATGGTTGCCGATGGGCATTTCAAATATAGGTGCTGATAGGCATTTCAGATGTAGTTTCCCAAAGGCATTTCAAAAATAGGTGCCGATAGGCATTTCCGATATAGGTGCCGATAGGCATTTCAGATATAGTTGCCGATTGGCATTTTAAAAATAGGTGTCGATAGGCATTTCAGATATAGAAGCCGATAGGCATTTCAAATATAGGTGCTGATAGGCATTCCAGATGTAGTTTCCGATAGGCATTTCAAAAATTGGTGCCGATAGGCATTTCAGATATAGGTGCCGATAGGCATTTCAGATATAGTCGCTGATTGGCATTTTAAAAATAGGTGCCGATAGGCTTTTCAGATATGGAAGCCGATAGGTATTTCAAATATAGGTGTCGATAGGCATTTCAGATATGGTTGCCGATAGGCATTTCAAATATAGGTGCTGATAGCCATTTCAGATGTAGTTTCCGATAGGCATTGCAAAAATAGGTGCCGATAGGCATTTCAGATATATGTGCCGATAGGCATTTCAGATATAGTTGCCGATTGGCATTTTCAAAATAGGTGTCGATAGGCATTTCAGATATAGAAGCCGATAGGCATTTTAAATATAGGTGCCGATAGGCTTCCAGATATGGTTGCCGATAGGCATTTCAAATATAGGTGCTGATAGGCATTCCAGATGTAGTTTCCGATAGGCATTTCAAAAATTGGTGCCGATAGGCATTTCAGATATAGGTGCCGATAGGCATTTCAGATATAGGTGCCGATAGGCATTTCAGATATAGTTGCCGATTGGCATTTTAAAGATAGGTGCCGATAGGCATTTCAGATATAGAAGCCGATAGGTATTTCAAATATAGGTGTCGATAGGCATTTCAGATATTGTTGCCGATAGGCATTTCAAATAATGGTGCTGATAGGCATTTCAGATGTAGTTTCCGATAGGCATTTCAAAAATAGGTGCCGATAGGCATTTTAGATATAGGTGCCGATAGGCATTTCAGATATAGTTGCCGATTGGCATTTTAAAAATAGGTGTCGATAGGCATTTCAGATATAGAAGCCGATAGGCATTTCAAATATAGGTGCCGATACGCATTCCAGATATGGTTGCCGATAGGCATTTCAAATATAGGTGCTGATAGGCATTCCAGATGTAGTTTCCGATAGGCATTTCAAAAATTGGTGCCGATAGGCATTTCAGATATAGGTGCCGATAGGCATTTCAGATATAGTTACCGATTGGCATTTTAAAAATAGGTGCCGATAGGCTTTTCAGATATAGAAGCCGATAGGTATTTTAAATATAGGTGTCGATAGGCATTTCAGATATGGTTGCCGATAGGCATTTCAAATATAAGTGCTGATAGCCATTTCAGATGTAGTTCCCGATAGGCATTTCAAAAATAGGTGCCGATAGCCATTTCAGATATAGGTGCCGATAGGCATTTCAGATATAGTTGCCGATTGGCATTTTAAAAATAGGTGTTGATAGGCATTTCAGATATAGAAGCCGATAGGCATTTCAAATATAAGTGCCGATAGGCATTCCAGATATGGTGGCCGATAGGCATTTCAAATATAGGTGCTGATAGGCATTTCAGATGTAGTTTCCGATAGGCATTTCAAAAATAGGTGCCGATAGGCATTTCAGATATAGGTGCCGATAGGCATTTCAGATATAGTTGCCAATTGGAATTTTAAAAATAGTTGCCGATAGGCATTTCAGACATAGAAGCCGATAGGCATTTCAAATATAGGAGCAGATAGGCATTTCAGATGTAGTTTCCGAAAGGCATTTCAAAAATAGGTGCCGATAGGCATTTCAGATATAGGTGCCGATAGGCATTTCAGATATCGTTGCCGATTGGCATTTTAAAAATAGGTGCCGATAGGCATTTCAGATATATAAGCCGATAGGCATTTCAAATATAGGTGCCGATACGCATTCCACATATGGTTGCCGATAGGCATTTCAAATATAAGTGCTGATAGGCATTTCAGACGTAGTTTCCGATAGGCATTTCAAAAATTGGTGCCGATTGGCATTTCAGATATAGGTGCCGATAAGCATTTCAGATATAGTTGCCGATTGGCATTTTAAAGATAGGTGCCGATGGGCATTTCAGATATAGAAGCCGATAGGTATTTCAAATATAGGTGTCGATAGGCATTTCAGATATTGTTGCCGATAGGCATTTCAAATATAGGTGCTGATAGGCATTTCAGATGTAGTTTCCGATAGACATTTCAAAAATAGGTGCCGATAGGCATTTCAGATATAGGTGCCGATAGGCATTTCAGATATAGTCGCCGATTGGCATTTTAAAAATAGGTGCCGATAGGCATTTTAGATGTAGTTTCCGATAGGCATTTCAAAAATAGGTGCCGATAGGCATTTCAGATATAGGTGCCAATAGGCATATCAGATATAGTTGCCGATAGGCATATAAAATATAGGTGCCGATAGGCATTTCAAATATAGGTGTCGATAGGCATTTCAGATATAAATGCCGAAAGGCATTTCAGATATAGGTGCCGATAGGCATTTCTGATGTGGTTGCCGATAGGCATTTCAAATATAGGTGCTGATAGGCATTTTAGATGTAGTTTTCGATAGGCATTTCAAAAATAGGTGCCGATAGGCAATTCAGAGATAGGTGCCGATAAGCACTTCAGATATAGTTGCCGATTGGCATTTTAAAAATAGGTGCCGATAGGCATTTCAGATATAGAAGCCGATAGGCATTTCAAATATAGGTGCCGATAGGCATTCCAGATATGGTTGCCGATAGGCATTTCAAATATAGGTGCTGATAGGCATTTCAGATGTAGTTTCCGATAGGCATTTCAAAAATAGGTGCCGATAGGCATTTCAGATATAGGTGCCGATAGGCATTTCAGATATAGTTGCCGATTAGGATTTTAAAAATAGGTTCCGATAGGCATTTCAGATATAGAAGCCGATGGGCATTTCAAATATAGGTGCCGATAGGCATTCCAGTTATGGTTGCCAAAAGGCATTTCAAATATAGGTGCTGATAGGCATTTCAGATGTAGTTTCCGATAGGCATTTCAAAAATTGGTGCCGATAGGCATTTCAGATATAGGTGCCGATAGGCATTTCAGATATAGTTGCCGATTGGCATTTTAAAAATAGGTGCTGATAGGCATTTCAGATATAGAAGCCGATAGGTATTTCAAATATAGGTGTCGATTGGCATTTCAGATATGGTTGCCGATAGGCATTTCAAATATTGGTGCTGATAGGCACTTAATATGTAGTTTCCGAAAGGCATTTTAAAAATAGGTGCCAATAGGCATTTCAGATATAGGTGCCAATAGGCATTACAGATATAGTTGCCAATTGGCATTTTAAAAATAGGTGCCGATAGGCATTTCAGATATAGAAGCCGATAGGTATTTCAAATATAGGTGTCGATAGGCATTTCAGATATAATTGCCGATAGGCATATCAAATGTAGGTGCTGATAGGCGATTCAGATGTAGTTTCCGATAGGCATTTCAAAAATTGGTGCCGATAGGCATTTCAGATATAGGTGCCGATAGGCATTTCAGATATAGTTGCCGATTGGCATTTTAAAGATAGGTGCCGATAGGCATTTCAGATATAAAACCTGATAGGTATTTCAAATATAGGTGTCGATAGGCATTTCAGATATTGTTGCCGATAGGCATTTCAAATATAGGTGCTGATAGGCATTTCAGATGTAGTTTCCGATAGGCATTTCAAAAATAGGTGCCGATAGGCATTTCAGATATAGGTGCCGATAGGCATTTCAGATATAGTCGCCGATTGGCATTCTAAAAATAGGTGCCGATAGGCATTTCAGATATAGAAGCCGATAGGTATTTCAAATATAGGTGTCGATAGGCATTTCAGATATGGTTGCCGATAGGCATTTCAAATATACGTGCTGATAGACATTTCAGATGTAGTTTCCGATAGGCATTTCAAAAATAGGTGCCGGTAGACATTTCAGATATAGGTGCCGATTGGCATTTCAGATATAGTTGCCGATTGGCATTTTAAAAATAGGTGCCGATAGGCATTTTAGATGTAGTTTCCGATAGGCATTTCAAAAATAGGTGCCGATAGGCATTTCAGATATAGCTGCCGATAGGCATATCAGATATAGTTGCCGATAGGCATTTAAAATATAGGTGCCGATAGGCATTTAAAATATAGGTGCCGATAGGCATTTCAAATATACGTGTCGATAGGCATTTCAGATATAAATGCCGAAAGGCATTTCAGATATAGGTGCCGATAGGCATTTCTGATGTGGTTGCCGATTGGCATTTCAAATATTGGTGCTGATAGGCATTTCAGATGTTGTTTCCGATTGGCATTTCAAAAATAGGTGCCGATGGGCATTTCAGATATAGGTGCCGATAGGCATTACAGATATAGTTGCCAATTGGCATTTTACAAATAGGTGCCGATAGGCTTTCAGATATAGAAGCCGATAGGTATTTCAAATATAGGTGTCGATAGGCATTTCAGATATAATTGCCGATAGGCATTTCAAATATAGGTGCTGATAGGCATTTCAGATGTAGTTTCAGATAGGCATTTCAAAAATAGGTGCCGATAGGCATTTCAGATACAGGTGCCGATAGGCATTTCAGATATAGTTGCCGATTGGCATTTTAAAAATAGGTGTCGATAGGCATTTCAGATATAGGAGCCGATAGGCATTTAAAATATAGGTGCCGATAGGCATTCCAGATATGGTTGCCGATAGGCATTTCAAATATAGGTGCTGATAGGCATTCCAGATGTAGTTTCCGATAGGTATTTCAAAAATTGGTGCCGATAGGCATTTCAGAAATAGGTGTCGATAGGCATTTCAGATATAGTTGCCGATTGCCATTTTAAAGATAGGTGCCGATAGGCATTTCAGATATAGAAGCCGATAGGTATTTCAAATATAAGTGTCGATAGGCATTTCAGATATTGTTGCCAATAGGCATTTCAAATATAGGTGCTGATAGGCATTCCAGATGTAGTTTCCGATAGGCATTTCAAAAATTGGTGCCGATAGGCATTTCAGATATAGGTGCCGATAGGCATTTCAGATATAGTTACCGATTGGCATTTTAAAAATAGGTGCCGATAGGCTTTTCAGATATAGAAGCCGATAGGTATTTTAAATATAGGTGTCGATAGGCATTTCAGATATGGTTGCCGATAGGCATTTCAAATATAAGTGCTGATAGCCATTTCAGATGTAGTTCCCGATAGGCATTTCAAAAATAGGTGCCGATAGCCATTTCAGATATAGGTGCCGATAGGCATTTCAGATATAGTTGCCGATTGGCATTTTAAAAATAGGTGTTGATAGGCATTTCAGATATAGAAGCCGATAGGCATTTCAAATATAAGTGCCGATAGGCATTCCAGATATGGTGGCCGATAGGCATTTCAAATAAAGGTGCTGATAGGCATTTCAGATGTAGTTTCCGATAGGCATTTCAAAAATAGGTGCCGATAGGCATTTCAGATATAGGTGCCGATAGGCATTTCAGATATAGGTGCCGATAGGCATTTCAGATATCGTTGCCGATTGGCATTTTAAAAATAGGTGCCGATAGGCATTTCAGATATAGAAGCCGATAGGCATTTCAAATATAGGTGCCGATACGCATTCCAGATATGGTTGCCGATAGGCATTTCAAATATAAGTGCTGATAGGCATTTCAGACGTAGTTTCCGATAGGCATTACAAAAATTGGTGCCGATTGGCATTTCAGATATAGGTGCCGATAAGCATTTCAGATATAGTTGCCGATTGGCATTTTAAAGATAGGTGCCGATAGGCATTTCAGATATAGAAGCCGATAGGTATTTCAAATATAGGTGTCGATAGGCATTTCAGATATTGTTGCCGATAGGCATTTCAAATATAGGTGCTGATAGGCATTTCAGATGTAGTTTCCGATAGACATTTCAAAAATAGGTGCCGATAGGCATTTCAGATATAGGTGCCGATAGGCATTTCAGATATAGTCGCCGATTGGCATTTTAAAAATAGGTGCCGATAGGCATTTTAGATGTAGTTTCCGATAGGCATTTCAAAAATAGGTGCCGATAGGCATTTCAGATATAGGTGCCAATAGGCATATCAGATATAGTTGCCGATAGGCATATAAAATATAGGTGCCGATAGGCATTTCAAATATAGGTGTCGATAGGCATTTCAGATATAAATGCCGAAAGGCATTTCAGATATAGGTGCCGATAGGCATTTCTGATGTGGTTGCCGATAGGCATTTCAAATATAGGTGCTGATAGGCATTTTAGATGTAGTTTTCGATAGGCATTTCAAAAATAGGTGCCGATAGGCAATTCAGAGATAGGTGCCGATAAGCACTTCAGATATAGTTGCCGATTGGCATTTTAAAAATAGGTGCCGGTAGGCATTTCAGATATAGAAGCCGATAGGCATTTCAAATATAGGTGCCGATAGGCATTCCAGATATGGTTGCCGATAGGCATTTCAAATATAGGTGCTGATAGGCATTTCAGATGTAGTTTCCGATAGGCATTTCAAAAATAGGTGCCGATAGGCATTTCAGATATAGGTGCCGATAGGCATTTCAGATATAGTTGCCGATTAGGATTTTAAAAATAGGTTCCGATAGGCATTTCAGATATAGAAGCCGATAGGCATTTCAAATATAGGTGCCGATAGGCATTCCAGTTATGGTTGCCAAAAGGCATTTCAAATATAGGTGCTGATAGGCATTTCAGATGTAGTTTCCGATAGGCATTTCAAAAATTGGTGCCGATAGGCATTTCAGATATAGGTGCCGATAGGCATTTCAGATATAGTTGCCGATTGGCATTTTAAATATAGGTGCTGATAGGCATTTCAGATATAGAAGCCGATAGGTATTTCAAATATAGGTGTCGATTGGCATTTCAGATATGGTTGCCGATAGGCATTTCAAATATTGGTGCTGATAGGCACTTAATATGTAGTTTCCGAAAGGCATTTTAAAAATAGGTGCCAATAGGCATTTCAGATATAGGTGCCAATAGGCATTACAGATATAGTTGCCAATTGGCATTTTAAAAATAGGTGCCGATAGGCATTTCAGATATAGAAGCCGATAGGTATTTCAAATATAGGTGTCGATAGGCATTTCAGATATAATTGCCGATAGGCATATCAAATGTAGGTGCTGATAGGCGATTCAGATGTAGTTTCCGATAGGCATTTCAAAAATTGGTGCCGATAGGCATTTCAGATATAGGTGCCGATAGGCATTTCAGATATAGTTGCCGATTGGCATTTTAAAGATAGGTGCCGATAGGCATTTCAGATATAAAACCTGATAGGTATTTCAAATATAGGTGTCGATAGGCATTTCAGATATTGTTGCCGATAGGCATTTCAAATATAGGTGCTGATAGGCATTTCAGATGTAGTTTCCGATAGGCATTTCAAAAATAGGTGCCGATAGGCATTTCAGATAAAGGTGCCGATAGGCATTTCAGATATAGTCGCCGATTGGCATTCTAAAAATAGGTGCCGATAGGCATTTCAGATATAGAAGCCGATAGGTATTTCAAATATAGGTGTCGATAGGCATTTCAGATATGGTTGCCGATAGGCATTTCAAATATACGTGCTGATAGGCATTTCAGATGTAGTTTCCGATAGGCATTTCAAAAATAGGTGCCGGTAGGCATTTCAGATATAGGTGCCGATTGGCATTTCAGATATAGTTGCCGATTGGCATTTTAAAAATAGGTGCCCATAGGCATTTTAGATGTAGTTTCCGATAGGCATTTCAAAAATAGGTGCCGATAGGCATTTCAGATATAGCTGCCGATAGGCATATCAGATATAGTTGCCGATAGGCATTTAAAATATAGGTGCCGATAGGCATTTAAAATATAGGTGCCGATAGGCATTTCAAATATACGTGTCGATAGGCATTTCAGATATAAATGCCGAAAGGCATTTCAGATATAGGTGCCGATAGGCATTTCTGATGTGGTTGCCGATTGGCATTTCAAATATTGGTGCTGATAGGCATTTCAGATGTTGTTTCCGATTGGCATTTCAAAAATAGGTGCCGATGGGCATTTCAGATATAGGTGCCGATAGGCATTACAGATATAGTTGCCAATTGGCATTTTACAAATAGGTGCCGATAGGCTTTCAGATATAGAAGCCGATAGGTATTTCAAATATAGGTGTCGATAGGCATTTCAGATATAATTGCCGATAGGCATTTCAAATATAGGTGCTGATAGGCATTTCAGATGTAGTTTCAGATAGGCATTTCAAAAATAGGTGCCGATAGGCATTTCAGATACAGGTGCCGATAGGCATTTCAGATATAGTTGCCGATTGGCATTTTAAAAATAGGTGTCGATAGGCATTTCAGATATAGGAGCCGATAGGCATTTAAAATATAGGTGCCGATAGGCATTCCAGATATGGTTGCCGATAGGCATTTCAAATATAGGTGCTGATAGGCATTCCAGATGTAGTTTCCGATAGGTATTTCAAAAATTGGTGCCGATAGGCATTTCAGAAATAGGTGTCGATAGGCATTTCAGATATAGTTGCCGATTGCCATTTTAAAGATAGGTGCCGATAGGCATTTCAGATATAGAAGCCGATAGGTATTTCAAATATAAGTGTCGATAGGCATTTCAGATATTGTTGCCAATAGGCATTTCAAATATAGGTGCTGATAGGCATTTCAGATGTAGTTTCCGATAGGCATTTCAAAAATAGGTGCCGATAGGCATTTCAGATATAGGTGCCGATAGGCATTTTATATATAGAAGCCGATAGGTATTTCAAATATAGGTGTCGATAGGCATTTCAGATATGGTTGCCGATGGGCATTTCAAATATAGGTGCTGATAGGCATTTCAGATGTAGTTTCCCAAAGGCATTTCAAAAATAGGTGCCGATAGGCATTTCCGATATAGGTGCCGATAGGCATTTCAGATATGGTTGCCGACAGGCATTTCAAATATAGGTGCTGATAGCCATTTCAGATGTAGTTTCCGATAGGCATTGCAAAAATAGGTGCCGATAGGCATTTCAGATATAGGTGCCGATAGGCATTTCAGATATAGTTACCGATTGGCATTTTAAAAATAGGTGTTGATATGTATTTTAGATATAGAAGCCGATAGGCATTTCAAATAAAGGTGCCGATAGGCATTCCAGATATGGTTGCCGATAGGCATTTCAAATATAGGTGCTGATAGGCATTTCAGATGTAGTTTCCGATAGGCATTTCAAAAATAGGTGCCGATAGGCATTTCAGATATAGGTGCCGATAGGCATTTCAGATATAGTTGCCAATTGGCATTTTAAAAATAGGTTCCGATAGGCATTTCAGATATAGAAGCCGATTTACATTTCATATTTAGGTGCCGATAGGCATTCTAGATATGGTTGCCGATAGGCATTTCAAATATAAGTGCTGATAGGCATTTCAGATGTAGTTTCCGATAGGCATTTCAGATGTAGTTTCCGATAGACATTTCAGATATAGGTGCCGATAGGCATTTCAGATATAGTTGCCAATTGGCATTTTAAAAATAGGTGTCGATAGGCATTTCAGATATAGAAGCCGATAGGTATTTCAAATATAGGTGTCGATTGGCATTTCAGATATGGTTGCCGATAGGCATTTCAAATATTGGTGCTGATAGGCATTTCAGATGTAGTTTCCGATAGGCATTTAAAAAATTGGTGCCGATAGGCATTTCAGATATAGGTGCCGTTAGGCATTTCAGATATAGTTGCCGATTGGCATTTTAAAGATAGGTGCCGATAGGCATTTCAGATATAAAAGCCGATAGGTATTTCAAATATAGGTGTCGATAGGCATTTCAGATATTGTTGACGATAGGCATTTCAAATATACGTGCTGATAGGCATTTCAGATGTAGTTTCCGATAGGCATTTCAAAAATAGGTGCCGATAGGCATTTCAGATATAGGTGCCGATAGGCATTTCAGATATAGTTGCCGATTGGCATTTTAGAAATAGGTGCCGATAGGCATTTTAGATGTAGTTTCCGATAGGCATTTCAAAAATAGGTGCCGATAGGCATTTCAGATATAGGTGCCGATAGGCATATCAGATATAGTTGCCGATAGGCATTTAAAATATAGGTGCCGATAGGCGTTTAAAATATAGGTGCCGATAGGCATTTCAAATATACGTGTCGATAGGCATTTCAGATATAAATGCCGAAAGGCATTTCAGATATAGGTGCCGATAGGCATTTCTGATGTGGTTGCCGATTGGCATTTCAAATATTGGTGCTGATAGGCATTTCAGATGTAGTTTCCGACAGGGATTTCAAAAATAGGTGCCGTTAGGCATTTCAGATATCGGTGCCGATAGGCATTACAGATATAGTTGCCAATTGGCATTTTAAAAATAGGTGCCGATAGGCATTTCAGATATAGAAGCCGATAGGTATTTCAAATATAGGTGTCGATTGGCATTTCAGATATGGTTGCCGATGGGCATTTCAAATATAGGTGCTGATAGGCATTTCAGATGTAGTTTCCCAAAGGCATTTCAAAAATAGGTGCCGATAGGCATTTCCGATATAGGTGCCGATAGGCATTTCAGATATAGAAGCCGATAGGTATTTCAAATATAGGTGTCGATTGGCATTTCAGATATGGTTGCCGATGGGCATTTCAAATATAGGTGCTGATAGGCATTTCAGATGTAGTTTCCCAAAGGCATTTCAAAAATAGGTGCCGATAGGCATTTCCGATATAGGTGCCGATAGGCATTTCAGATATAGTTGCCGATTGGCATTTTAAAAATAGGTGTCGATAGGCATTTCAGATATAGAAGCCGATAGGTATTTCAAATATAGGTGCTGATAGGCATTCCAGATGTAGTTTCCGATAGGCATTTCAAAAATTGGTGCCGATAGGCATTTCAGATATAGGTGCCGATAGGCATTTCAGATAAAGTCGCTGATTGGCATTTTAAAAATAGGTGCCGATAGGCTTTTCAGATATGGAAGCCGATAGGTATTTCAAATATAGGTGTCGATAGGCATTTCAGATATGGTTGCCGATAGGCATTTCAATATAGGTGCTGATAGCCATTTCAGATGTAGTTTCCGATAGGCATTGCAAAACTAGGTGCCGATAGGCATTTCAGATATAGGTGCCGATAGGCATTTCAGATATAGTTGCCGATTGGCATTTTAAAAATAGGTGTTGATATGTATTTTAGATATAGAAGCCGATAGGCATTTCAAATAAAGGTGCCGATAGGCATTCCAGATATGGTTGCCGATAGGCATTTCAAATATAGGTGCTGATAGGCATTTCAGATGTAGTTTCCGATAGGCATTTCAAAAATAGGTGCCGATAGGCATTTCAGATATAGGTGCCGATAGGCATTTCAGATATAGTTGCCAATTGGCATTTTAAAAATAGGTGCCGATAGTAATTTCAGATATAGGAGCCGATATACATTTCATATTTAGGTGCCGATAGGCATTCCAGATATGGTTGCCGATAGGCATTTCAAATATAAGTGCTGATAGGCATTTCAGATGTAGTTTCCGATAGGCATTTCAAAAATAGGTACCGATAGGCATTTCAAATATAGGTGCCGATAGGCATTTCAGATATAGTTGCCAATTGGCATTTTAAAAATAGGTGTCGATAGGCATTTCAGATATAGAAGCCGATAGGTATTTCAAATATAGGTGTCGATTGGCATTTCAGATATGGTTGCCGATAGGCATTTCAAATATTGGTGCTGATAGGCATTTCAGATGTAGTTTCCGATAGGCATTTAAAAAATTGGTGCCGATAGGCATTTCAGATATAGGTGCCGTTAGGCATTTCGGATATAGTTGCCGATTGGCATTTTAAAGATAGGTGCCGATAGGCATTTCAGATATAAAAGCCGATAGGTATTTCAAATATAGGTGTCGATAGGCATTTCAGATATTGTTGACGATAGGCATTTCAAATATACGTGCTGATAGGCATTTCAGATGTAGTTTCCGATAGGCATTTCAAAAATAGGTGCCGATAGGCATTTCAGATATAGGTGCCGATAGGCATTTCAGATATAGTTGCCGATTGGCATTTTAGAAATAGGTGCCGATAGGCATTTTAGATGTAGTTTCCGATAGGCATTTCAAAAATAGGTGCCGATAGGCATTTCAGATATAGGTGCCGATAGGCATATCAGATATAGTTGCCGATAGGCATTTAAAATATAGGTGCCGATAGGCATTTAAAATATAGGTGCCGATAGGCATTTCAAATATACGTGTCGATAGGCATTTCAGATATAAATGCCGAAAGGCATTTCAGATATAGGTGCCGATAGGCATTTCTGATGTGGTTGCCGATTGGCATTTCAAATATTGGTGCTGATAGGCATTTCAGATGTAGTTTCCGACAGGGATTTCAAAAATAGGTGCCGATAGGCATTTCAGATATCGGTGCCGATAGGCATTACAGATATAGTTGCCAATTGGCATTTTAAAAATAGGTGCCGATAGGCATTTCAGATATAGAAGCCGATAGGTATTTCAAATATAGGTGTCGATAGGCATTTCAGATATCATTGCCGATAGGCATTTCAAATATAGGTGCTGATAGGCATTTCAGATGTAGTTTCAGATAGGCATTTCAGAAATAGGTGCCGATAGGCATTTCAGATATAGGTGCCGATAGGCATTTCAGATATAGTTGCCAATTGGCATTTTAAAAATAGGTGCCGATAGGCATTTCAGATATAGAAGCCGATATGCATTTCATATTTAGGTGCCGATAGGCATTCCAGATATGGTTGCCGATAGGCATTTCAAATATAAGTGCTGATAGGCATTTCAGATGTAGTTTCCGATAGGCATTTCAAAAATAGGTACCGATAGGCATTTCAGATATAGGTGCCGATAGGCATTTCAGATATAGTTGCCAATTGGCATTTTAAAAATAGGTGTCGATAGGCATTTCAGATATAGAAGCCGATAGGCATCTCGAATATAGGTGCCGATAGGCATTCCAGATATGGTTGCCGATATGCATTTCAAATATAGTTGCTGATAGGCATGTCAGATGTAGTTTCCGATAGGCATTTCAAAAATTGGTGCCGATAGGCATTTTAGATATAGGTGCCGATAGGCATTTCAGATATAGTCGCCTATTGGCATTTTAAAAATAGGTGCCGATAGGCATTTCAGATATAGAAGCCGATAGGTATTTCAAATATAGGTGTCGATAGGCATTTCAGATATGGTTGCCGATAGGCATTTCAAATATACGTGCTGATTGGCATTTTAGATGTAGTTTCTGATAGGCATTTCAAAAATAGGTGCCGATAGGCATTTCAGATATAGGTGCTGATTGGCATTTCAGATATAGTTGCCGATTGGCATTTTAAAAATAGGTGCCGATAGGCATTTTAGATGTAGTTTCCGATAGGCATTTCAAAAACAGGTGCCGATAGGCATTTCAGATATAGGTGCCGATAGGCATATCAGATATAGTTGCCAAAAGGCATTTAAAATATAGGTGCCGATAGGCATTTCAAATATAGGTGTCGATAGGCATTTCAGATATAAATGCCGAAAGGCATTTCAGATATAGGTGCCAACAGGCATTTCTGATGTGGTTGCCGATAGGCATTTCAAATATAGGTGCTGATAGGCATTTCAGATGTAGTTTTCGATAGGCATTTCAAAAATAGGTGCCGATAGGCATTTCAGATATAGGTGCCGATAGGCATTTCAGATATAGTTGCCGATTGGCATTTAAAAAATAGGTGCCGATAGGCATTTCAGATATAGAAGCCGATAGGCATTTCAAATATAGGTGCCGATAGGCATTCCAGATATGGTTGCCGATAGGCATTTCGAATATAGGTGCTGATAGGCATTTCAGATGTAGTTTCCGATAGGCATTTCAAAAATTGGTGCCGATAGGCATTTCAGATATAGGTGCCGATAGGCATTTCAGATATAGGTGCCGATAGGCATTTCAGATATAGTTGCCGATTGGCATTTTAAAATAGGTGCCGATAGGCATTTCAGATATAGAAGCCGATAGGTATTTCAAATATAGGTGTCGATAGACATTTCCGATATGTTTGCCGATAGGCATTTTAAATATTGGTGCTGATAGGCATTTCCGATGTAGTTTCCGATAGGCATCTCAAAAATAGGTGCCGATAGGCATTTCAGATATAGGTGCCGATAGGCATTACAGATATAGTTGCCGATTGGCATTTTAAAAATAGGTGCCGATAGGCATTTCAGATATAGAAGCCGATAGGTATTTCAAATATAGGTGTCGATAGGCATTTCAGATATTGTTGCCGATAGGCATTTCAAATATAGGTGCTGATAGGCATTTCAGATGTAGTTTCCGATAGGCATTTCAAAAATAGGTGCCGATAGGCATTTCAGATATAGGTGCTGTTAGGCATTTCAGATATAGTTGCCGATTGGTATTTTAAAAATAGGTGCCGATAGGCATTTCAGATATAGAAGCCGATAGGTATTTCAAATATAGGTGTCGATAGGCAATTCAGATATGGTTGGTGATAGGCATTTCAAATATAGGTGCTGATAGGCATTTCAGATGTAGTTTCCCAAAGGCATTTCAAAAATTGGTGCCGATAGGCATTTCAGATATATGTGCCGATAGACATTTCAGATATAGTTGCCGATTGGCATTTTAAAAATAGTTGTCGATAGGCATTTCAGATATAGAAGCCGATAGGCATTTTAAATATAGGTGCCGATAGGCATTCCAGATATGGTTGCCGATAGGCATTTCAAATATAGGTGCTGATAGGCATTCCAGATGTAGTTTCTGATAGGCATTTCAAAAATTGGTGCCGATAGGCATTTCAGATATAGGTGCCGATAGGCATTTCAGATATATTTACCGATTGGCATTTTAAAAATAGGTGCCGATAGGCTTTTCAGATATAGAAGCCGATAGGTATTTCAAATATAGGTGTCGATAGGCATTTCAGATATGGTTGCCGATAGGCATTTCAAATATAGGTGCTGATAGCCATTTCAGATGTAGTTTCCGATAGGCATTTCAAAAATAGGTGCCAAAAGGCATTTCAGATATAGGTGCCAATAAGCATTTCAGATATAGTTGCCGATTGGCATTTTAAAAATAGGTGTTGATAGGCATTTCAGATCTAGAAGCCGATAGGCATATCAAATATAAGTGCCGATAGGCATTCCAGATATGGTGGCCGATAGACATTTTAAATATAGGTGCTGATAGGCATTTCAGATGTAGTTTCCGATAGGCATTTCAAAAATAGGTGCCGATAGGCATTTCAGATATAGGTGCCGCTAGGCATTTCAGATATAGTTGCCAATTGGCATTTTAAAAATTAGTGCCGATAGGCATTTCAGATATAGAAGCCGATAGGCATTTCAAATATAGGTGCCGATAGGCATTCCAGATATGGTTTTCCGATAGGCATTTTAAATATAGGAGCAAATAGGCATTTCAGATGTAGTTTCCGAAAGGCATTTCAAAAATAGGTGCCGATAGGCATTTCAGATATAGGTGCCGATAGGCATTTCAGATATCGTTGCCGATTGGCATTTTAAAAATAGGTGCCGATAGGCATTTCAGATATAGAAGCCGATAGGCATTTATAATATAGGTGCCGATAGGCATTCCAGATATGGTTGCCGATAGGCATTTCAAATATAAGTGCTGATAGGCATTTCAGATGTAGTTTCCGATAGGCATTTCAAAAATAGGTACCGATAGGCATTTCAGATATAGGTGCCGATAGGCATTTCAGATATAGTTGCCAATTGGCATTTTAAAAATAGGTGTCGATAGGCATTTCAGATATAGAAGCCGATAGGCATTTCAAATATAGGTGCCGATAGGCATTCCAGATATGGTTGCCGATAGGCATTTCAAATATAGTTGCTGATAGGCATTTCAGATGTAGTTTCCGATAGGTATTTCAAAAATTGGTGCCGATAGGCATTTCAGATATAGGTGTCGATAGGCATTTCAGATATAAATGCCGAAAGGCATTTCAGATATAGGTGCCAATAGGCATTTCTGATGTGGTTGCCGATAGGCGTTTTAAATATAGGTGCGGATAGGTATTTCAGATGTAGTTTTCGATAGGCATTTCAAAAATAGGTGCCGATAGACATTTCAAATATAGGTGCCGATAGGCACTTCGGATATAGTTGCCGATTGGCATTTTAAAAATAGGTGCCGTTAGGCATTTCAGATATAGAAGCAGATAGGCATTTCAAATATAGGTGCTGATAGGCATTTCAGATGTAGTTGCCGATAGGCATTTCAAAAATTGGTGCCGATAGGCATTTCAGATATAGAAGCCGATAGGTATTTCAAATATAGGTGTCGATAGGCATTTCAGATATGGTTGCCGATAGGCATTTCAAATATTGGTGCTGATAGGCATTTCAGATGTAGTTTCCGATAGGCATTTCAAAAATAGTTGCCGATAGGCATTTCAGATATAGGTGCCGATAGGCATTACAGATATAGTTGCCGATTGGCATTTTCAAAAATAGGTGCCGATAGGCATTTCAGATATAGAAGCCGATAGGCATTTCAAATATAGGTGCCGATAGGCATCCCAGATATGGTTGCCGATAGGCATTTCAAATATAGGTGCTGATAGGCATTAAAGATGTAGTTTCCGATAGGCAATTCAAAAATAGGTGCCGATAGGCATTTCAGATATAGGTGCCGATAGGCATTTCAGATATAGATGCCGATGGGCATTTAAAATATAGGTGCCGATAGGCATTTCAAATATAGGTGTCGATAGGCATTTCAGATATAAATGCCGAAAGGCATTTCAGATATAGGTGCCGATAGGCATTTCTGATGTGGTTGCCGATAGGCATTTTAAATATAGGTGCTGATAGGCATTTCAGATGTAGTTTTCGATAGGCATTTCAAAAATAGGTGCCGATAGGCATTTCAGATATACGTGCCGATAGGCACTCAGATATAGTTGCCGATTGGCATTTTAAAAATAGGTGCCGATAGGCATTTCAGATATAGAAGCCGATAGGCATTTCAAATATTTGTGCCGATAGGCATTCCAGATATGGTTGCCGATAGGCATTTCAAATATAGGTGCTGATAGGCATTTCAGATGTAGTTTCCGATAGGCATTTCAAAAATAGGTGCCGATAGGCATTTCAGATATAGGTGCCGATAGGCATTTCAGATATAGTTGCCGATTGGCATTTTAAAAATAGGTGCCGATAGGCATTTCAGATATAGAAGCCGATAGGCATTTCAAATATAGGTGCCGATAGGCATGCCAGATATGGTTGCCGATAGGCAATTCAAATATAGGTGCTGATAGGCATTTCAGATGTAGTTTCCGATAGGCATTTCAAAAATTGGTGCCGATAGGCATTTCAAATATAGTTGCCGATTGGATTTATAAATAGGTGCCGATAGGCATTTCAGGTATAGAAGCCGATAGGTATTTCAAATATAGGTGTCGATAGGCATTTCAGATATGGTTGCCGATAGGCATTTCAAATATTGGTGCTGATAGGCATTTCAGATGTAGTTTCCGATAGGCATTTCAAAAATAGGTGCCGATAGGCATTTCAGACATAGGTGCCGATAGGCATTACAGATATAGTTGCCGATTGGCATTTTAAAAATAGGTGCCGATAGGCATTTCAAATATAGAAGCCGATAGGCATTACAAATATAGGTACCCATAGGCTTCCAGATATGGTTGCCGATAGGCATTTCAAATATAGGTGCTGATAGGCATTTTAAATGTAGTTTCCGATAGGCATTTCACAAATAGGTGCCGATAGGCATTTCAGATATAGGTGATGATAGGCATTTCAGATATAGTTGCCGATTGGCATTTTAAAAATAGGTGCAGATAGGCATTTCAGAATTAGAAGCCGATAGGCATTTCAAATATAGGTGCCGATAGGCATTCCAGATATGGTTGCCGATAGGCATTTCAAATATAGGTGCTGATAGGCATTTCAGATGTAGTTTCCGATAGGCATTTCAAAAATAGGTGCCGATAGGCATTTCAGATATAGTTGCCGATTGGCATTTTAAAAATAGGTGCCGATAGGCATTTCAGATAGAGAAGCCGATAGGTATTTCAAATATAGGTGTCGATAGGCATTTCAGATATGGTTGCCGATAGGCATTTTAAAAATAGGTGCCGATAGGCATTTCAGATATAGAAGCCGATAGGCATTTCAAATATAGGTGCCGATAGGCATTCCAGATATGGTTGCCGATAGGCATTTCAAATATAGGTGCTGATAGGCATTCCAGAGGTAGTTTCCGATAGGCATTTCAAAAATTGGTGCCGATAGGCATTTCAGATATAGGTGCCGATAGGCATTTCTGATATAGTTGCCGATTGGCATTTTAAAAATAGGTGCCGATAGGCATTTTAGATGTAGTTTCCGATAGGCATTTCAAAAATAGGTGCCGATAGGCATTTCAGATATAGGCGCCGATAGGCATATCAGATATAGTTGCCGATAGGCATTTAAAATATAGGTGCCGATAGGCATTTCAGATGTAGTTTTCGATAGGCATTTCAAAAATAGGTGCCGATAGGCATTTCAGATATAGGTGCCGATAGGCACTTCAGATATAGTTGCCGATTGGCATTTTAAAAATAGGTGCCGATAGGCATTTCAGATATAGAAGCCGATAGGCATTTCAAATATAGGTGCCGATAGGCATTCCAGATACGGTTGCCGATAGGCATTTCAAATATAGGTGCTGATAGGCATTTCAGATGTAGTTTCCGATAGGCATTTCAAAAATAGGTGCCAATAGGCATTTCAGATATACGTGCCGATAGGCATTTCAGATATAGTTGCCGATTGGCATTTTAAAAATAGGTGCCGATAAGCATTTCAGATATAGAAGCCGATAGGCATTTCAAATATAGGTGCCGACAGGCATTCTAGATATGGTTGCCGATAGGCATTTCTAATATAGGTGCTGATAGGCAGGTCAGATGTAGTTTTCGATAGGCATTTCAAAAATAGGTGCCGATAGGCATTTCAGATATAGGTGCCGATAGGCATTTCAGATATAGTTGCCGATTGGCATTTTAAAAATAGGTGCCGATAGGCATTTCAAATATAGAAGCCGATAGGCATTTCAAATATAAGTGCCGATAAGCATTCCAGATATGGTTGCCGATAGGCATTTTAAATATAGGTGCTGATAAGCATGTCAGATGTAGTTTCCGATAGGCATTTCAAAAATTGGTGCCGATAGGCATTTCAGATATAGGTGCCGATAGGCATTTCTGATGTGGTTTCCGATAGGCATTTTAAATATAGGTGCTGATAGGAATTTCAGATGTAGTTTTCGATAGGCATTTCAAAAATAGGTGCCGATAGGCATTTCAGATATAGAAGCCGATAGGCATTTCAAATATAGGTGCCGATAGGCATTCGAGATATGGTTGCCGATAGGCATTTCAAATATAGGTGCTGATAGGCATTTCAGATGTAGTTTCCGATAGGCATTTCAAAAATTGGTGCCGATAGGCATTTCAGATATAGGTGCCGATAGGCATTTCAGATATAGTTGCCGATTGGCATTTTAAAAATAGGTGCCGATAGGCATTTCAGATATAGAAGCCGATAGGTATTTCAAATATAGGTGTCGATAGGCATTTCCGATATGTTTGCTGATAGGCATTTCAAATATAGGTGCTGATAGGCATTTCAGATGTAGTTTCCCAAAGGCATTTCAAAAATAGGTGCCAATAGGCATTTCAGATATAGGTGCCGATAGGCATTTCAGATATAGTTGCCGATTG
Source organism: Venustoraphidia nigricollis (assembly GCA_034508555.1). NCBI lineage: Eukaryota > Metazoa > Arthropoda > Insecta > Raphidioptera > Raphidiidae > Venustoraphidia > Venustoraphidia nigricollis. Next base: position 95,584 of record JAVRKA010000250.1, read on the forward strand.
GCATTTTAAAAATAGGTGTCGATAAGAGTAGATGATAATAGGTATGTCCTGGACCAACCGATTTGATGACTTTTCAGATCGCAGAATCGCCCATTTTTACCCCCTTCACTTTTAATAATTTGTGCAATATTTGCATGGTCGTCGTCGACGACGACTCTGTCGACGTTCTTCGTTAATAAATCCCTACCCCACCGCCCCCTCTTCATGAAGGTTTCCCATCCGACGACAAGAGTTCGTCGAGACGTTGCAACGGGGTTATTTTTTTACTGATGCGTTTGAATGGTATATTGTAGTTTATTGCAAAAGATATTTTTTAACCCCAGGTAGGTATGCAATCTGCAATACATAAGCTAGAGAGCTGATGTCTTCGATATTTTAATCGCCTACAACGTAGGCAGCCCGCACAGCTTTTTTTTCATGCCAGAGCGAGTGTGTTTTCGAACTCGGGACTTTTAGGTCGGCGGTCCGACACTGTACCACAAAGCCATCGCACCGTATTGCCCAAGCGTCGTTAAAACATGTATATATAAAACACGTCGCGTTACACAGAAACACGTCGCTTCTACAGACTTTAAGGTTGTACATTGTACAATAAATATTATTGAATACAAGCAAAAATGTGGTTACAGGCTGTTTTAATACTGCGGTGCCTTGTTATCAAGTACAATATGTGATGCGTTATAATTGGAATTTATTACAATAGGTTATAATAATAAGCATGTATTTAACATTTTATTTATATCAAACTCTTTATTTATTTAAAACATCATATTATTATAAAAATCTTCCTAGTAGCTTTTTTATAGGTTCAGACAGGAATAAATTCTAGAGGTTAAATAAAAGAATATTACTTCTATAATAATTGTCCTCGCAATAAGTTTTATTAATTTGTTAGCTTTGCACCTCTCCAAACTGTTCACTTTTACAATACATCACTCACGTACTATGCTATAAAACTGCAATGAGCTGTTATTTGTCAATAGCTAAACGTTGAGAAATTAATTTAATTACTACTCAACTAAAGTACTATTGCGATGAACCATCCTGTAAAGTTGTAGACCTGTACGCATAATAAACAAAGTATTGATCATTGATGGAAATCGTAAGTAGTAGCTTTTATAGGTTCATACAGGAATAAATATTAGCGAACAGATAGACAGACATTCCATTTGTTTTTTATCAAGAAGATAGACAGACAGACAGATAGACAGAACCATTTTTATGCTTTTTAGGACGTAAGTTTATTCATGATATTGAGTAATTACTTTGATTACGTTATTATATATTATTATAAAAATCATTATTATTAGAAATCACACTGAAATAAAAATTGTTATTTATACTTTAAAACGAGTGTTCACAACAATCTGCAGAGATACTTTTAACATTAAGGTTCCTATCGAGAGAGAGAGAGAGAGAGAGAGAGTTCTCGTGTCTCTATTTTCATATATATATTTTTCATATTTTTATACACCTATCTTGTATCTGTTTCAACTCTATTAGGTATTTGTTCTGTATCAGTTAACACACTGTTTGACCTCTGTTTAACCTCTGTTCTGTGTCTATTTCGACCCTGTTAGGTACCCGTGTTGCGTCTGTTTCGACATTGTTTGAACCCCGTTTGAGATAGTTTTCTAATCAGTCTATATATATAGCTAGAATCAAGAGTTTTTCAATCAGTGTTAGTCTGACTGCAGACTGAAAAATGTCGAGCGAAAAACAAAACAAAGTGGGAGATAGATCAAGAAACGACGATTGTGTTCTGTACTATGATGGGCACAGGGTCGACAGATTTTGTGTTAGATTCGATGATAAAGATATGAAGTTTATGCTAGGTTGTAGACCTGTACGCATAATAAACAAAGTATTGATCATTGATGGAAATCGTAAGTTTGAACTAACCGACGGTCTGGCGGAACTACTTTTTGATAGAAGACCTCTAAATTATGATACAAAGGACTTGATGCTGTATAAATCGCTTCTGCTTCTGACCAGCGCTCACAAACGCAACTATAGATCGTCAGAACAAATCTCCGGTGACGGAAGTTTCAAGTATAGACAAATCATTTCCAAGCTATTTCAACCTCTGCGCTCTAAATGCGAGAAAAGAGATGGTGAAAATTCGGTAAAAAAACAAGTTAACTGCTATAAAGAGAAACCGGAAGTGAACTGTGAAGAGTCGATTTATTTACATTATTCTGATGACAATAACGACTCTCAAAGTGATTACGAAGACCCGAATATATTAATCGAACGATTGAAGGTCTTGTATAAAGTCGGGGGTGCGAAATCGGAACATAAAGAAGAAATTCAATCGATAGTGCAACAGCTCAGGAAAAGGGATTTGATCAAATAATTTTTTCAAAAAATACATATAACTCAAATTAAAATGTATAAACGAACAAAAAGCTTTTGTCAGAGAGAAGAATAAGTCTACTGAATCGAAACTGAATTTGCTAAAGATAAGAGTGGAACGGCGTCATCCCGTTCTCTCAAAAAAAATATCTAACAATAATAAGCGTAACGATTAACTACATCGTAAATAGGAGGTGTGAAAGTCTATAGCCCTTGGTTGAAGAAAATATGTAGTAACCTGTATTTTTTTTATAATATGATTTCATTACTGAATGCTATGTTTTCGCTGATTTTATTATAATTTGAATACTGAATACCATGTAACACTTATGATTAATATATATACAATTTTAAAAAATACTTAAAATGTTATTATTCATTTCCAACCATCTCTCCTATTTACATAATGTTTTCTACACATATATAACACTTTTTATAAATTCAACTATCTTTAATAGATTTTATTGGTTAAAACAATTACACTATTATCTAGATATACTTTATAGATATAGGTTATAATAGATATAGGTTAAACAAAATATTAACCAACCAAGTAAGTATATTGTTAAATTTTGTATTTGGGGACTACAATCATCTTTATTTTGGTTGCATATCGCTTTCTATAAACAGTAAGTGTTTGATTATATTACAGGGGTGTAACAATATTTAAAACATGCATAAAAACATACAAAAAATGAAAATATGAAATAAAAAACTTACATTATCTTATTATTATATTATTAATAATGGGTGAATGAAGGAATTACAGGAAATTAGGATAGGATAGGCAATTTTTGAGCTAGGAGTTTTGGTAGGTAATCGGCCATGGCCTCGAATAAGGAACCATCTCGATATTTATCTGGAATTAATTGAGGGGAAACCATGGAAAACCTCAATCAAGATGGTCGGGGTACAGGAATTACCGTTTCTCGGCGAAAGATAGTAGGAAAAAGTATTAACCACATCTACCCGCCGGGATTCGAACACAAACAGTATAGTTGAAATAAAGTCTAGATCTGCCTGTGCACAAACCTACACAAACAGTACAGCTGATCAAGTGTCATCGGACTTATAGAACCTATAAAAAAAACATATTTTTTAGATTGTGTAAAAAAAGAGGTTACATAATTACGCGTGTTGTGATTTTGCTAGTTGGAAAAATCTCTCGCGGATAATCGAATAACGTAGGCATTATACACCCCTATCCGCGTGAGATTTGTTCAACTATGCGGCATAGACTAACGAGCAAGTATCACATTCCTATGCTGGGATAGGATTTATGCACCTTAGAGATCCAACGCGCATAGGGAGAAAAAAGGATTTAGGGTTCAAAAGATTAATATGGATAAAAAATAGTTAATTTTAATACTAATAATTACGAAAGACTCTTTTATGAAATCTCCAATAGTTTATAGTTAAAAAAATTGCAGTTGACATAAACATAAAATCCTGTAAAAAGGCGTTTTTAAATATAAAAAAGTATCCGCAATAATAGTTTCGATAAAGCCCATCCGCTATCTTGCTCTTGAAATTCATAACTTTTTTTGCTTCAATCTTTGAGCTGTAACGACAAATCATATTTTTCTGAAACATTTAAAAAACACGTTTATTACTTCAAACCTAGTGGTTTTAACCTACAATAAGAGTAAATAAGAGTAATTAGAGTCTGAAAAAAGAATATTATTAGCGTTAAATCTGAAAAAATATATTATTAAAGTATAATTTAAATATTTTTAATTGGATTATATTCATTAATATTGATTTCTAGGAATAACAGTTTCGATAAAGCCCATCCGCTATCTCGCTCTTGAAATTCCTGACTTTTTGCTTCAATCTTCGAGCTGTAACGATTATATATTTCTGAAAGATTTGAAAACTTATTTATTACTTCAAACCTGGTGTTAAAAGACTTTATATCGCCAACAATTTCCTGATCAGTAGAAGGCTTTTGCAATATGTATTGTGCAAAAAGCTCAAAATTAATTTTTATCGCCACAAGTTTATCTATTTTATTTTGAATAAGCTGTATCACTATCCTTTTAACTGATGTCATATAATCATTAACGCTAGTAAATTCTCTAGCTTCATTATACACGCGATAGGTCGCAATGCGCTTTTTAAATGTAGATTCAAGTTCTACAATATTTATCCTCAAATCGTCATCGGTATAAATTGTCGATATAATTGTTCCTTGTTTATGCAATAAACTTTTTTTCTGAGAGATCTTGTTTCTTATAGCAGTAGAAACGTCGCATTTTCTACAATAAAATAATTTATTATTATGACAAGATGTATTATTATCTAAACTGTTTTTCAGTCCACTCCCTGTGACGTTAGAGGGGCGATCTAAGCATGTACGATTTAGTAAATCGTCAGCAGTGTCAATTTCACGCTTATAACACGACATTTTTGAACATTTATGATTTTTTAAAGCATCAGACCACATAAAAATTTTATTACAGCTTTGGCATCGACTATTACTACCACTACACGAAATTGTGTGAGTTTTATAGCAGCTTTCATTATTAAAGGATTTATAACATTCTTGACATTTAAACATATTTAGTATATAGCTGATGTACTTTAATTTTTTCAAAAAACTCAAAATATGCTTTTCAAAAAGTGAAAATTGATGTTGAGTAATATACCACCCTCCTCCACTAAAAGATAGCGAATGAATCAAAATTTAGAAATCTATCGATATTTATAGGAAAAAAATAATTACCTATTTACGCTTATCATAACATAGATCTAATGCACCGAGAAATTCAGCCTGCTGTATACGATGATGCCCCCAAGGCAGCGTTTTAGTCAATCCTGGGAGTTGGAACCGTTTATCGTCAGCCCTAGCACTTAGAGCAACTTTTTTCAATTTGCATGTTCGTACTTCGTGTTTGGTAGTTTTAAATGTATACATTACGCGCAATGCCTCCTTTTTATTTAAGACGCATGCGCGATAGTCCTGCCTAGATAGGTGATTAGCAACAGTGGATTTTTTAACACCTTTAGCTTTCTTGATCTCAGTTTCTCCTTCGATAACAATACTGTAAGTTTTTGCACATACGCCATTATATTCGCAAGCACGCCGCCCCCTTAGCTCATCTTTCATTTTTCCCAAGACTTTTTTATTCACCAACGGTAGAGCGTAAGGATTGTTTAATGCATAATCCGAAGTGTCGTACAAATGGATGTGGGCCTTCATATCTGCATATACATCGTCGGTATAAATATTATAAATTAGTCCGTCTGTGTCAAAGTATAATAGTTCTAAACAATCGCCATACAGAGGAATCATTTTTTCATGATGGAATTCATACATAAGTTCCTTAGATAGCTCGAGGACAGTAAAGCCAATATAAATAGGTTTATCATATTTAACTTTTAATTTATTTAGTTGTATTGCAACCAGCTCATCTTTAAAAATGGTAAGCGAATGAAAATTTGGTCGTGCGATGAGCGCTCTAGCACCTAACCTTTTACCAACGTTCTCCCATTTTGAGACAATGCGTACATCAAGTCTTTTGTCGACAGATTCCATAGTTTTTCCTAGAATTGAATAGAAAATATAATCATGTCACTATAGTATAGTATGAAGTTGAATTAATTAAAAAAACCTACCAAAGACCGAATTATTCATCAGTTTAAAAAAATCCTTTTCAAAATCGTTGCAAGCGTTCGTCCGCATCGTTGTGTTTAGCTCAATATACGACTTCAGCCACGGCGACTGATTAAATCGAAGCACGCGATGTGTTTTCTCCAACACTAGACCATGTTTTAAAGCCTGCTGAAGATTTCGAATATGTATAACGTATTTCGATTTATCCATAACGTTTGGAATTAGCTTTGAGTTTTTTGTTGTAGCTTCTGGGGGGATTAAATTTTCAACACAAAACGGTAAATCACGATGGAGATTGTGTAAATGTTTAGGATATTTGAGATCCACCTCGAGAAAATAACCTTCGTCGCTTGTAGATGATACGGCGTTGACATCAAATGCATCAACCTCACTTTTATCTAACCATCGAAAACCACCGGTTGGAAGATTTAGAGACATGGCGTATCCATACTTCAATGAAAAAAAGAAAAAAAATAGGTGTTAAAACATGTGTTATATCATATAAGTATTAATTATATAAGTATTATATAAGTATTAGCTTACTAGGTTATTTGCGTCCAAGTAAATAATATAATTGCTCAGCTTCTCAGGATCGTAATTGTCAAGATATTTATTGTTGGCAACAGCCCGATGCCCCGAACACTGCGCGATACCGCCACGTATACATTTCTTAACAAAATGTAGCATATCTATATCTGTCAACAATTCCAATTGGATATGGGTATATTTCAGCATAGCGTCCCAGCTAAGGCCTGGGGCCGTATAGTATTGGAGCGGATCGAGCCCGTATGCTTCGTAACATACGTGACGAAAATTCTCAAAAACGTCAGCTAGAAGCAGGACATCGGTTTTCAAGTACAAATCGCTGTACTCGCCAAGCGTTTTACAGTCAAACGACGTCCAGACTTTCTTAGCCCGCTCATACTCTTCAGGCGTAATGTTAGAATCGGTCAACTTAGAGTGAAACTTCTCGATCGGTGGTAGTTCGGATTCTTCAAGTCTCTCCCAAGAATCTGTGTATTCATACGGATATACACCCTTAACAGTAACCTGATTAAAATGCTCATCTGCTGGAAAATTTCGTCTGGTAATGTGTTTTAATTCTGGTGGTAGATTTGAAGCTAACTTTTCCAAACTGGATGCCATAAAACGGAGTGAGTCGATGAAGCGAAGCTCGATGCCATTACCAATACGTTTGGAGAATGAAATGTATTTTTGCTTATTTTCGGGAATAACATTAATTTTACCATTATCAAGTCCTAAGGCTGGAACTATCAAGTGTCCATCGTAGTTTGACAGATTATGCAACACAACGGGTATAAACTTCGGAAGTTTATAATTAATATTACATTCATTATGCGCCGGGCCTCTGAATTTGCCGGTAAGATGGCAGTGATCTCTAACTCTATCTTCATCAAGTTTTCCGCTGCAGATGTGACATAGTGAACTCGTTTGAAATAATAATTCCTCTTCGTTAGATATACGCATAGGTTCAACGGTGTTCAACACTTTTGAGATATGTTCAGCTTCGGTAAATATCATGCGCATAAACGTATCTGTACAGTTTTTACCGCGATATGAAACATATCGCGACTGACTCTCGTCGAATGAGCAATGAATGTAGTATCCGTAACTATGCGCTTCGTGTAAATTTACATCCATCGTATAAGAATTATCTGGGCTGGGATTGCACGTGCTGATTGGTTTTAAAATTGCCTCAAAATCGGCGTAAATCACATATGGAACATTAAGTTGCTTAGCATAATTTTTAAATTTAAGCATGTTTTCACCCTCTTTAGGCAGAATGACGCTCACGTGACCACAATCTTCGCGTTGATGGCGTTCTAATTTAGCACCGGTTTGAAAATAAGCTAAGCATCCATCGCAGATATATTTAACCTCAGTGTGCTTAGAGAGTTGCGACGATATAAATTTTGACATGTTTTTTATCCAACAAAAATGTTCCAGTTGTCCGTCGGTAATGTACAGCAAATTAACATGTGTTGATAGACGCTTTTTCGTATGATGGAGTGGACCGACAATTTTAGACTTTCCATTTTCTCTCTCAATGCCCCAAACATTAACGCTTATGGTATTTAACCGTTCAAACTTGGAAATATCTTTTATTGATACAGGAAACTCGATGTCGGCAAAATTAAGTGTATCGGAATACTGTAAGTATTTAGATATTCTATTAGCATGATCTTTCGCCGGATATAGAGCTGATAATATAGCCCACTTAAAGCAGAATTCATCTGCATTTTGAAGATTTAAAACCGCATGCCGAGCTTTAATATCTTTAGGTAAATCTATATGCATTGATCCTCTTAGCGGTGTATATTTATTGATATTAACCTCTAAGAAAAGCACTTTTTTCAACGACCAACCCGAACCTGCACCCTCAAATTCTTGGCTTTGAGTCCTTACTTCAGAAGTGAACTTTGAAAAAACATCCTTAATATTATCCGATATTGTTACTATGCGGTTCTTTGTGTTGAATGACTTTATATCGCTTATAGATTCATCAATAACATTCTTTTCATAAATAGCAAATAGTTCCACGTTTATTTTAACAGCATTATGTTGAATAATATAACTGATAATTACATTTGAAAATTTGCGTTTTATTTCAGTCATAAAATCATCTATACACGCAAAATGGTTGGAATCAGATATTTGATAGCTAGCAATTCTAGATTTGAAAGCTGTTTGCAAAATACGTATATTCGAGTCGTTGTTAAAAGAATCGCAAGCTATAAAATTAGCTTTGTGCGTTTTGCTACGCATATGTGCGAACATATTTTTTACAAATATATTACAAATCTCACATAATTTATCATTATCAGCATTTTGTGTGAGAGAAGTACATTTTATATTTTCACTGTTACAAGTTTCTTCCTGTTTAAGTACTTTACATTTTTTATTGGATTCGGAGTTGAAGTTGAGCAAAGTTTTACGTTTTAAAAATGTCAAGCAAGAATGTTCTGCAAGCCCATCTGACATTAAAATGCCGCATTTTTCACAAAGATGATTATAGCTGTAAAGTTTTCCGCACACTTTTTTGTGCCTGAAGAGACTCTCATAATGTGAGAACAATTTGTCACAATTTCCACATTGAAACATTTTAAATTCTGAAAAAATAGAAAAAAATAGAAAATAAATCTTAGTTGATATTAGATGTAGTTTCCGATAGGCATTTCAAAAATTGATGCCGATAGGCATTTTAGATATAGGTGCCGATAGGCATTTCAGATATAGTTGCCGATTGGCATTTTAAAAATAGGTGCCGATAGGCATTTCAGATATAGAAGCCGATAGGCATTTCAAATATAGGTGCCGATAGGCATTCCAGATATGGTTGCCGATAGGCATTTCAAATATAGGTGCTGATAGGCATTTCAGATGTAGTTTCCGATAGGCATTTCAAAAATTGGTGCCGATAGGCATTTCAGATATAGGTGCCGATAGGCATTACAGATATAGTTGCCGATTGGCATTTTAAAAATAGGTGCCGATAGGCATTTCAGATATAGAAGCGGATAGGCATTTCAAATATAGGTGCCGATAGGCATTCCAGATATGTTTGCCGATAGGCATTTCAAATATAGGTGCTGATAGGCATTTCAGATGTAGTTTCCATTAGGCATTTCAAAAAGAGGTGCCGATAGGCATTTCAGATATAGGTGCCGATAGGCATTTCAGATATAGTTGCCGATTGGCATTTTAAAAATAGGTGCCGATAGGCATTTCAGATATAGAAGCCGATAGGCATTTCAAATATAGGTGCCGATAGGCATTCCAGATATGGTTGCCGATAGGCATTTCAAATATAGGTGCTGATAGGCATTTCAGATGTAGTTTCCGATAGGCATTTCAAAAATTGGTGCCGATAGGCATTCCAGATAAAGGTGCCGATAGGCATTTCAGATATAGTTGCTGATTGGCATTTTAAAAATAGGTGCCGACAGGCATTTCAGATATAAAAGCCGATAGGTATTTCAAATATAGGTGTCGATAGGCATTTCAGATATGGTTGCCGATAGGCATTTCAAATATTGGTGCTGACAGGCATTTCAGATGTAGTTTCCGATAGGCATTTCAAAAATAGGTGCCGATAGACATTTCAGATATAGGTGCCGATAGGCATTACAGATATAGTTGCCGATTAGCATTTTAAAAATAGGTGACGATAGGCATTTCAGATATAGAAGCCGATAGGCATTTCAAATATAGGTGCCGATAGGCATTCCAGATATGGTTGCCCATAGGCATTTCAAATATAGGTGCTGATAGGCATTTCAGATGTAGTTTCCGATAGGCATTTCAAAAATAGGTGCCGATAGGCATTTCAGATACAGGTGCCGATAGGCATTTCAGATATAGTTGCCGATTGGCATTTTAAAAATAAGTGCCGATTGGCATTTCAGATATAGAAGCCGATAGGCATTTCAAATATTGATGCCGATAGGCATTCCAGATATGGTGGCCGATAGGCATTTCAAATATAGGTGCTGATAGGCATTTCAGATGTAGTTTTCGATAGGCATTTCAAAAATCGGTGCCGATAGGCATTTCAGAAATAGGTGCCGATAGGCATTTCAGATATAGTTGCCGATTGGCATTTTAAAAATAGGTGCCGATAGGCATTTCAGATATAGAAGCCGATAGGTATTTCAAATATAGGTGTCGATAGGCATTTCAGATATGGTTGCCGATAGGCATTTCAAATATAGGTGCTAATAGGCATTTCAGATGTAGTTTCCGATAGGCATTTCAAAAATAGGTGCCGATAGGCATTTCAGATATAGAAGCCGATAGGCATTTCAAATATAGGTGCCGATAGGCATTCCAGATATGGTTGCCGATAGGCATTTCAAATATAGGTGCTGATAGGCATTTCAGATGTAGTTTCCGATAGGCATTTCAAAAATTGGTGCCGATAGGCATTTCAGATATAGGTGCCGATAGGCATTACAGATATAGTTGCCGATTGGCATTTTAAAAATAGGTGCCGATAGGCATTTCAGATATAGAAGCGGATAGGCATTTCAAATATAGGTGCCGATAGGCATTCCAGATATGTTTGCCGATAGGCATTTCAAATATAGGTGCTGATAGGCATTTCAGATGTAGTTTCCATTAGGCATTTCAAAAAGAGGTGCCGATAGGCATTTCAGATATAGGTGCCGATAGGCATTTCAGATATAGTTGCCGATTGGCATTTTAAAAATAGGTGCCGATAGGCATTTCAGATATAGAAGCCGATAGGCATTTCAAATATAGGTGCCGATAGGCATTCCAGATATGGTTGCCGATAGGCATTTCAAATATAGGTGCTGATAGGCATTTCAGATGTAGTTTCCGATAGGCATTTCAAAAATTGGTGCCGATAGGCATTCCAGATAAAGGTGCCGATAGGCATTTCAGATATAGTTGCTGATTGGCATTTTAAAAATAGGTGCCGACAGGCATTTCAGATATAAAAGCCGATAGGTATTTCAAATATAGGTGTCGATAGGCATTTCAGATATGGTTGCCGATAGGCATTTCAAATATTGGTGCTGACAGGCATTTCAGATGTAGTTTCCGATAGGCATTTCAAAAATAGGTGCCGATAGACATTTCAGATATAGGTGCCGATAGGCATTACAGATATAGTTGCCGATTAGCATTTTAAAAATAGGTGACGATAGGCATTTCAGATATAGAAGCCGATAGGCATTTCAAATATAGGTGCCGATAGGCATTCCAGATATGGTTGCCCATAGGCATTTCAAATATAGGTGCTGATAGGCATTTCAGATGTAGTTTCCGATAGGCATTTCAAAAATAGGTGCCGATAGGCATTTCAGATACAGGTGCCGATAGGCATTTCAGATATAGTTGCCGATTGGCATTTTAAAAATAAGTGCCGATTGGCATTTCAGATATAGAAGCCGATAGGCATTTCAAATATTGATGCCGATAGGCATTCCAGATATGGTGGCCGATAGGCATTTCAAATATAGGTGCTGATAGGCATTTCAGATGTAGTTTTCGATAGGCATTTCAAAAATCGGTGCCGATAGGCATTTCAGAAATAGGTGCCGATAGGCATTTAAAATATAGGTGCCGATAGGCATTTTAAATATACGTGTCGATAGGCATTTCAGATATAAATGCCGAAAGGCATCTCAGATATAGGTGCCGATAGGCATTTCTGATGTGGTTGCCGATTGGCATTTCAAATATTGGTGCTGATAGGCATTTCAGATGGAGTTCCCGATAGGCATTTCAAAAATTGGTGCCGATAGGCATTTCAGATATAGGTGCCGATAGGCATTTCAGATATAGTTGCCGATTGGCATTTCAAATATAGGTGCCGATAGGCATTCCAGATATAGTTGCCGATAGGCATTTCAAATATAGGTGCTGATAGGCATTTCAGATGTAGTTTCCGATAGGCATTTCAAAAATAGGTGCCGATAGGCATTTCAGATATAGGTGCCGATTGGCATTTTAAAAATAGGTGCCGATAGGCATTTCAGATATAGAAGCCGATAGTCATTTCAAATATAGGTGCCGATAGGCATTTCTGATGTGGTTGCCGATAGGCATTTCAAATATAGGTGCTGGTAGGCATTTCAGATGTATTTTTCGATAGGCATTTCAAAAATAGGTGCCGATAGGCATTTCAGATATAGGTGCCGATAGGCACTTCAGATATAGTTGCCGATTGGCATTTTAAAAATAGGTGCCGATAGGCATTTCAGATATAGAAGCCGATAGTCATTTCAAATATAGGTGCCGATAGGCATTTCTGATGTGGTTGCCGATAGGCATTTCAAATATAGGTGCTGATAGGCATTTCAGATGTATTTTTCGATAGGCATTTCAAAAATAGGTGCCGATAGGCATTTCAGATATAGGTGCCGATAGGCACTTCAGATATAGTTGCCGATTGGCATTTTAAAAATAGGTGCCGATAGGCATTTCAGATATAGTTGCCGATTGGCATTTTAAAAATAGGTGCCGATTGGCATTTCAGATATAGAAGCCGATAGGCATTTCAAATATAGATGCCGATAGGCATTCCAGATATGGTGGCCGATAGGCATTTCAAATATAGGTGCTGATAGGCATTTTGGTTGTAGTTTTCGATAGGCATTTCAAAAATCGGTGCCGATAGGCATTTCAGATATAGGTGCCGATAGGCATTTCAGATATAGTTGCCGATTGGCATCTTAAAAATAGGTGCCGATAGGCATTTCAGATATAGAAGCCGATAGTCACTTCAAATATAGGTGCCGATAGGCGTTTCTGATGTGGTTGCCGATAGGCATTTCAAATATAAGTGCTGATAGGCATTTCAGATGTATTTTTCGATAGGCATTTCAAAAATAGGTGCCGATAGGCATTTCAGATATAGGTGCCGATAGGCACTTCAGATATAGTTGCCGATTGGCATTTTAAAAATAGGTGCCGATAGGCATTTCAGATATAGAAGCCGACAGGTATTTCAAATATAGGTGTCGATAGGCATTTCAGATATGGTTGCCGATAGGCATTTTAAATATAGGTGCTGATAGGCATTTCAGATGTAGTTTCCGATAGGCATTTCAAAAATTGGTGCCGATAGGCATTTCAGATATAGGTGCCGATAGGCATTTCAGATATAGTTGCCGATTGGCATTTTAAAAATAGGTGCCGATAGGCATTTCAGATTTAGAAGCCGATAGGGATTTCAAATATAGGTGCCGATAGGCATTCCAGATATGGTTGCCGATAGGCATTTCAAATATAGGTGCTGATAGGCATTTCAGATGTAGTTTCCGATAGGCATTTCAAAAATAGGTGCCGATAGGCATTTCAGATATAGGTGCCGATAGGCATTTCAGTTATAGTTGCCAATTGGCATTTTAAAAATAGTTGCCGATAGGCATTTCAGATATAGAAGCCGATAGGCATTTCAAATATAGGTGCCGATAGGCATTCCAGATATGGTTGCCGATAGGCATTTCAAATATAGGTGCTGATAGGCATTTCAGATGTAGTTTCCGATAGGCATTTCAAAAATTGGTGCCGATAGGCAATTCAGATAAGGTGCCAATAGGCATTTCAGATAGAGTTGCCGATTGGCATTTTAAACGTAGGTGCCGATAGGCATTTCAGATAAAGGAGCCGATAGGTATTTCAAATATAGGTGTTGATAGGCATTTCAGATATGGTTGCCGATAGGCATTTCAAATATAGGTGCTGATAGGTATTTCAGATGTAGTTTCCGATAGGCATTTCAAAAATAGGTGCCGATAGGCATTTCAGATATAGGTGTCGATAGGCATTTCAGATATAGTTGACGATTGGCAATTTAAAAATAGGTGTCGATAGGCATTTCAGATATAGAAGCCGATAGGCATTTCAAATATAGGTGCCGATAGGCATTCCAGATATGGTTGCCGATAGGCATTTCAAATATAGGTGCTGATAGGCATCCCAGATGTAGTTTCCGATAGGCATTTTAAAAATTGGTGCCGATAGGCATTTCAGATATAGGTGCCGATAGGCATTTCAGATATAGTTACCGATTGGCATTTTAAAATAGGTGCCGATAGGCATTTCAGATATAGAAGCTGATAGGTATGTCAAATATAGGTGTCGATAGGCATTTCAGATATAATTGCCGATAGGCATTTCAAATATAGGTGCTGATAGGCATTTCAGATGTAGTTTCCAATAGGCATTTCAAAAATAGGTGCAGATAGGCATTTCAGATATAGGTGCCGATAGGCATTTCAGATATAGTTACCGATTGGCATTTTAAAAATAGGTGTCGATAGGCATTTCAGATATAGAAGCCGATAGGCATTTCAAATATAGGTGCCGATAGGCATTCCAGATATGGGTGCCGATAGGCATTTCAAATATAGGTGCTAATAGGCATTCCAGAGGTAGTTTCCGATAGGCATTTCAAAAATTGGTGCCGATAGGCATTTCAGATATAGGTGCCGATAGGCATTTCAGATATAGTTGCCGATTGGCATTTTAAAAATAGGTGCCGATAGGCATTTCAGATATAGAAGCCGATAGGCATTTCAGATATAAATGCCGAAAGGCATTTCAGATATAGGTGCCGATAGGCATTTCTGATGTGGTTGCCGGTAGGCATTTTAAATATAGGTGCTGATAGGCATTTTAGATGTAGTTTTCGTTAGGCATTTCAAAAATAGGTGCCGATAGGCATTTCAGATATAGGTGCCGATAGGCACTTCAGATATAGTTGCCGATTGGCATTTTAAAAATAGGTGCCGATAGGCATTTCAGATATAGAAGCCGATAGGCATTTCAAATATAGGTGCCGATAGGCATTCCAGATACGGTTGCCGATAGGCATTTCAAATATAAGTGCTGATAGGCATTTCAGATGTAGTTTCCGATAGGCATTTCAAAAATAGGTGCCGATAGGCATTTCAGATATAGGTGCCGATAGGCATTTCAGATATAGTTGCCGATTGGCATTTTAAAAATAGGTGCCGATAGGCATTTCAGATATAGAAGCCGATAGGCATTTCAAATATAGGTGCCGACAGGCATTCTAGATATGGTTGCCGATAGGCATTTCAAATATAGGTGCTGATAGGCATTTCAGATGTAGTTTTCGATAGGCATTTCAAAAATAGGTGGCGATAGGCATTTCAGATATAGGTGCCGATAGGCATTTCAGATATAGTTGCCGATTGGCATTTTAAAAATAGGTGCCGATAGGCATATCAGATATAGAAGCCGATAGGCATTTCAAATATAAGTGCCGATAAGCATTCCAGATATGGTTGCCGATAGGCATTTTAAATATAGGTGCTGATAGGCATTTCAGATGTAGTTTCCGATAGGCATTTCAAAAATTGGTGCCGATAGGCATTTCAGATATAGGTGCCGATAGGCATTTCAGATATAGTTGCCGATTGGCATTTTAAAAATAGGTGCCGATAGGCATTTCAGATATAGAAGCCGATAGGTATTTCAAATATAGGTGTCGATAGGCATTTCAGATATGGTTGCCGATAGGCATTTTAAAAATAGGTGCCGATAGGCATTTCAGATATAGAAGCCGATAGGCATTTCAAATATAGGTGCCGATAGGCATTCCAGATATGGTTGCCGATAGGCATTTCAAATATAGGTGCTGATAGGCATTTCAGATGTAGTTTCCGATAGGCATTTCAAAAATTGGTGCCGAGAGGCATTTCAGATATAGGTGCCGATAGGCATTTCAGATATGGTTGCCGATTGGCATTTTAAAAACAGGTGCCGATAGGCATTTCAGATATAGAAGCCGATAGGTATTTTAAATATAGGAGTCGATAGGCACATCAGATATAGTTGCCGATAGGCATTTCAAATATAGGTGCTGATAGGCCTTTCAGATGTAGTTTCCGATAGGCATTTCAAAAATAGGTGCCGATAGGCATTTCAGATATAGGTGCCGATAGGCATTTCAGATATAGGTGCCGATAGGCATTTCGGATATAGTTACCGATTGGCATTTTAAAAATAGGTGCCGATAGGCATTTCAGATATAGAAGCCGATAGGCATTTCAAATATAGGTGCCGATAGGCATTCCAGATATGGTTGCCGATAGGCATTTCAAATATAGGTGCTGATAGGCATTTCAGAGGTAGTTTCCGATAGGCATTTCAAAAATAGGTGCCGATAGGCATTTCAGATATAGTTGCCGATTTGCATTTTAAAAATAGGTGCCGATAGGCATTTCAGATATAGAAGCCGATAGGCATTTCAAATATAGGTGCCGATCGGCATTCCAGATATGGTTGCCGATAGGCATTTCAAATATAGGTGCTGATAGGCATTTCAGATGTAGTTTCCGATAGGCATTTCAAATATAGGTGCCGATAGGCATTTCAGATATAGGTGCCGATAGGCATTTCAGATATAGTTGCCGATTGGCATTTTAAAAATAGGTGCCGATAGGCATTTCAGATATAGAAGCCGATAGGCATTTCAAATATAGGTGCCGATAGGCATTCCAGATATGGTTGCCGATAGGCATTTCAATTATAGGTGCTGATAGGCATTTCAGATGTAGTTTCCGATAGGCATTTCAAAAATTGGTGCCGATAGGCATTTCAGATATAGGTGCCGATAGGCATTTCAGATATAGTTGCCGATTGGCATTTTAAAAATAGGTGCCGATAGGCATTTCAGATAGAGAAGCCGATAGGTATTTCAAATATAGGTGTCGATAGGCATTTCAGATATGGTTGCCGATAGGCATTTCAAATATAGGTGCTGATAGGTATTTCAGATGTAGTTTCCGATAGGCATTTCAAAAATAGGTGCCGATAGGCATTTCAGATATAGGTGTCGATAGGCATTTCAGATATAGTTGACGATTGGCATTTTAAAAATAGGTGTCGATAGGCATTTCAGATATAGAAGCCGATAGGCATTTCAAATATAGGTGCCGATAGGCATTCCAGATATGGTTGCCGATAGGCATTTCAAATATAGGTGCTGATAGGCATCCCAGATGTAGTTTCCGATAGGCATTTTAAAAATTGGTGCCGATAGGCATTTCAGATATAGGTGCCGATAGGCATTTCAGATATAGTTACCGATTGGCATTTTAAAATAGGTGCCGATAGGCATTTCAGATATAGAAGCTGATAGGTATGTCAAATATAGGTGTCGATAGGCATTTCAGATATAATTGCCGATAGGCATTTCAAATATAGGTGCTGATAGGCATTTCAGATGTAGTTTCCAATAGGCATTTCAAAAATAGGTGCAGATAGGCATTTCAGATATAGGTGCCGATAGGCATTTCAGATATAGTTACCGATTGGCATTTTAAAAATAGGTGTCGATAGGCATTTCAGATATAGAAGCCGATAGGCATTTCAAATATAGGTGCCGATAGGCATTCCAGATATGGGTGCCGATAGGCATTTCAAATATAGGTGCTAATAGGCATTCCAGAGGTAGTTTCCGATAGGCATTTCAAAAATTGGTGCCGATAGGCATTTCAGATATAGGTGCCGATAGGCATTTCAGATATAGTTGCCGATTGGCATTTTAAAAATAGGTGCCGATAGGCATTTCAGATATAGAAGCCGATAGGCATTTCAGATATAAATGCCGAAAGGCATTTCAGATATAGGTGCCGATAGGCATTTCTGATGTGGTTGCCGGTAGGCATTTTAAATATAGGTGCTGATAGGCATTTTAGATGTAGTTTTCGTTAGGCATTTCAAAAATAGGTGCCGATAGGCATTTCAGATATAGGTGCCGATAGGCACTTCAGATATAGTTGCCGATTGGCATTTTAAAAATAGGTGCCGATAGGCATTTCAGATATAGAAGCCGATAGGCATTTCAAATATAGGTGCCGATAGGCATTCCAGATACGGTTGCCGATAGGCATTTCAAATATAAGTGCTGATAGGCATTTCAGATGTAGTTTCCGATAGGCATTTCAAAAATAGGTGCCGATAGGCATTTCAGATATAGGTGCCGATAGGCATTTCAGATATAGTTGCCGATTGGCATTTTAAAAATAGGTGCCGATAGGCATTTCAGATATAGAAGCCGATAGGCATTTCAAATATAGGTGCCGACAGGCATTCTAGATATGGTTGCCGATAGGCATTTCAAATATAGGTGCTGATAGGCATTTCAGATGTAGTTTTCGATAGGCATTTCAAAAATAGGTGGCGATAGGCATTTCAGATATAGGTGCCGATAGGCATTTCAGATATAGTTGCCGATTGGCATTTTAAAAATAGGTGCCGATAGGCATATCAGATATAGAAGCCGATAGGCATTTCAAATATAAGTGCCGATAAGCATTCCAGATATGGTTGCCGATAGGCATTTTAAATATAGGTGCTGATAGGCATTTCAGATGTAGTTTCCGATAGGCATTTCAAAAATTGGTGCCGATAGGCATTTCAGATATAGGTGCCGATAGGCATTTCAGATATAGTTGCCGATTGGCATTTTAAAAATAGGTGCCGATAGGCATTTCAGATATAGAAGCCGATAGGTATTTCAAATATAGGTGTCGATAGGCATTTCAGATATGGTTGCCGATAGGCATTTTAAAAATAGGTGCCGATAGGCATTTCAGATATAGAAGCCGATAGGCATTTCAAATATAGGTGCCGATAGGCATTCCAGATATGGTTGCCGATAGGCATTTCAAATATAGGTGCTGATAGGCATTTCAGATGTAGTTTCCGATAGGCATTTCAAAAATTGGTGCCGAGAGGCATTTCAGATATAGGTGCCGATAGGCATTTCAGATATGGTTGCCGATTGGCATTTTAAAAACAGGTGCCGATAGGCATTTCAGATATAGAAGCCGATAGGTATTTTAAATATAGGAGTCGATAGGCACATCAGATATAGTTGCCGATAGGCATTTCAAATATAGGTGCTGATAGGCCTTTCAGATGTAGTTTCCGATAGGCATTTCAAAAATAGGTGCCGATAGGCATTTCAGATATAGGTGCCGATAGGCATTTCAGATATAGGTGCCGATAGGCATTTCGGATATAGTTACCGATTGGCATTTTAAAAATAGGTGCCGATAGGCATTTCAGATATAGAAGCCGATAGGCATTTCAAATATAGGTGCCGATAGGCATTCCAGATATGGTTGCCGATAGGCATTTCAAATATAGGTGCTGATAGGCATTTCAGAGGTAGTTTCCGATAGGCATTTCAAAAATAGGTTCCGATAGGCATTTCAGATATAGTTGCCGATTTGCATTTTAAAAATAGGTGCCGATAGGCATTTCAGATATAGAAGCCGATAGGCATTTCAAATATAGGTGCCGATCGGCATTCCAGATATGGTTGCCGATAGGCATTTCAAATATAGGTGCTGATAGGCATTTCAGATGTAGTTTCCGATAGGCATTTCAAATATAGGTGCCGATAGGCATTTCAGATATAGGTGCCGATAGGCATTTCAGATATAGTTGCCGATTGGCATTTTAAAAATAGGTGCCGATAGGCATTTCAGATATAGAAGCCGATAGGCATTTCAAATATAGGTGCCGATAGGCATTCCAGATATGGTTGCCGATAGGCATTTCAATTATAGGTGCTGATAGGCATTTCAGATGTAGTTTCCGATAGGCATTTCAAAAATTGGTGCCGATAGGCATTTCAGATATAGGTGCCGATAGGCATTTCAGATATAGTTGCCGATTGGCATTTTAAAAATAGGTGCCGATAGGCATTTCAGATAGAGAAGCCGATAGGTATTTCAAATATAGGTGTCGATAGGCATTTCAGATATGGTTGCCGATAGGCATTTCAAATATAGGTGCTGATAGGTATTTCAGATGTAGTTTCCGATAGGCATTTCAAAAATAGGTGCCGATAGGCATTTCAGATATAGGTGTCGATAGGCATTTCAGATATAGTTGACGATTGGCATTTTAAAAATAGGTGTCGATAGGCATTTCAGATATAGAAGCCGATAGGCATTTCAAATATAGGTGCCGATAGGCATTCCAGATATGGTTGCCGATAGGCATTTCAAATATAGGTGCTGATAGGCATCCCAGATGTAGTTTCCGATAGGCATTTTAAAAATTGGTGCCGATAGGCATTTCAGATATAGGTGCCGATAGGCATTTCAGATATAGTTACCGATTGGCATTTTAAAAATAGGTGCCGATAGGCATTTCAGATATAGAAGCTGATAGGTATGTCAAATATAGGTGTCGATAGGCATTTCAGATATAATTGCCGATAGGCATTTCAAATATAGGTGCTGATAGGCATTTCAGATTTAGTTTCCGATAGGCATTTCAAAAATAGGTGCCGATAGGCATTTCAGATATAGGTGCCGATAGGCATTTCAGATATAGTTGCCAATTGGCATTTTAAAAATAAGTGCCGATAGGCATTTCAGATATAGAAGCCGATAGGCATTTCAAATATAGGTGCCGATAGGCATTCCAGATATGGTTGCCGATAGGCATTTCAAATATAGGTGCTGATAGGCATTTCAGATGTAGTTTCCGATAGGCATTTCAAAAATTGGTGCCGATAGGCATTTCAGATATAGGTGCCGATAGGCATTTCAGATATAGTTGCCGATTGGCATTTTAAAAATAGGTGCTGATAGGCATTTCAGATAGAGAAGCCGATAGGTATTTCAAATATAGGTGTCGATAGGCATTTCACATATGGTTGCCGATAGGCATTTCAAATATAGGTGCTGATAGGTATTTCAGATGTAGTTTCCGATAGGCATTTCAAAAATAGGTGCCGATAGGCATTTCAGATATAGGTGTCGATAGGCATTTCAGATATAGTTGACGATTGGCATTTTAAAAATAGGTGTCGATAGGCATTTCAGATATAGAAGCCGATAGGCATTTCAAATATAGGTGCCGATAGGCATTCCAGATATGGTTGCCGATAGGCATTTCAAATATAGGTGCTGATAGGCATCCCAGATGTAGTTTCCGATAGGCATTTTAAAAATTGGTGCCGATAGGCATTTCAGATATAGGTGCCGATAGGCATTTCAGATATAGTTACCGATTGGCATTTTAAAATAGGTGCCGATAGGCATTTCAGATATAGAAGCTGATAGGTATGTCAAATATAGGTGTCGATAGGCATTTCAGATATAATTGCCGATAGGCATTTCAAATATAGGTGCTGATAAGCATTTCAGATGTAGTTTCCAATAGGCATTTCAAAAATAGGTGCAGATAGGCATTTCAGATATAGGTGCCGATAGGCATTTCAGATATAGTTGCCGATTGGCATTTTAAAAATAGGTGTCGATAGGCATTTCAGATATAGAAGCCGATAGGCATTTCAAATATAGGTGCCGATAGGCATTCCAGATATGGGTGCCGATAGGCATTTCAAATATAGGTGCTGATAGGCATTCCAGAGGTAGTTTCCGATAGGCATTTCAAAAATTGGTGCCGATAGGCATTTCAGATATAGGTGCCGATAGGCATTTCTGATATAGTTGCCGATTGGCAATTTAAAAATAGGTGCCGAAAGGCATTTTAGATGTAGTTTCCGATAGGCATTTCAAAAATAGGTGCCGATAGGCATTTCAGATATAGGTGTCGATAGGCATTTCAGATATAGTTGACGATTGGCATTTTAAAAATAGGTGTCGATAGGCATTTCAGATATAGAAACCGATAGGCATTTCAAATATAGGTGCCGATAGGCATTCCAGATATGGTTGCCGATAGGCATTTCAAATATAGGTGCTGATAGGCATCCCAGATGTAGTTTCCGATAGGCATTTTAAAAATTGGTGCCGATAGGCATTTCAGATATAGTTGCCGATTGGCATTTTAAAAATAGGTGCCGATAGGCATTTCAGATAGAGAAGCCGATCGGTATTTCAAATATAGGTGTCGATAGGCATTTCAAATATAGGTGCCGATAGGCATTCCAGATATGGTTGCCGATAAGCATTTCAATTATAGGTGCTGATAATCATTTCAGATGTAGTTTCCGATAGGCATTTCAAAAATTGGTGCCGATAGGCATTTCAGATATAGGTGCCGATAGGCATTTCAGATATAGTTGCCGATTGGCATTTTAAAAATAGGTGCCGATAGGCATTTCAGATAGAGAAGCCGATAGGTATTTCAAATATAGGTGTCGATAGGCATTTCAGATATGGTTGCCGATAGGCATTTCAAATATAGGTGCTGATAGGTATTTCAGATGTAGTTTCCGATAGGCATTTCAAAAATAGGTGCCGATAGGCATTTAGATATAGGTGTCGATAGGCATTTCAGATATAGTTGACGATTGGCATTTTAAAAATAGGTGTCGATAGGCATTTCAGATATAGAAGCCGATAGGCATTTCAAATATAGGTGCCGATAGGCATTCCAGATATGGTTGCCGATAGGCATTTCAAATATAGGTGCTGATAGGCATCCCAGATGTAGTTTCCGATAGGCATTTTAAAAATTGGTGCCGATAGGCATTTCAGATATAGGTGCCGATAGGCATTTCAGATATAGTTACCGATTGGCATTTTAAAAATAGGTGCCGATAGGCATTTCAGATATAGAAGCTGATAGGTATGTCAAATATAGGTGTCGATAGGCATTTCAGATATAATTGCCGATAGGCATTTCAAATATAGGTGCTGATAGGCATTTCAGATTTAGTTTCCGATAGGCATTTCAAAAATAGGTGCCAATAGGCATTTCAGATATAGGTGCCGATAGGCATTTCAGATATAGTTGCCAATTGGCATTTTAAAAATAGGTGCCGATAGGCATTTCAGATATAGAAGCCGATAGGCATTTCAAATATAGGTGCCGATAGGCATTCCAGATATGGTTGCCGATAGGCATTTCAAATATAGGTGCTGATAGGCATTTCAGATGTAGTTTCCGATAGGCATTTCAAAAATTGGTGCCGATAGGCATTTCAGATATAGTTGCCGATTGGCATTTTAAAAATAGGTGCTGATAGGCATTTCAGATAGAGAAGCCGATAGGTATTTCAAATATAGGTGTCGATAGGCATTTCACATATGGTTGCCGATAGGCATTTCAAATATAGGTGCTGATAGGTATTTCAGATGTAGTTTCCGATAGGCATTTCAAAAATAGGTGCCGATAGGCATTTCAGATATAGGTGTCGATAGGCATTTCAGATATAGTTGACGATTGGCATTTTAAAAATAGGTGTCGATAGGCATTTCAGATATAGAAGCCGATAGGCATTTCAAATATAGGTGCCGATAGGCATTCCAGATATGGTTGCCGATAGGCATTTCAAATATAGGTGCTGATAGGCATCCCAGATGTAGTTTCCGATAGGCATTTTAAAAATTGGTGCCGATAGGCATTTCAGATATAGGTGCCGATAGGCATTTCAGATATAGTTACCGATTGGCATTTTAAAATAGGTGCCGATAGGCATTTCAGATATAGAAGCTGATAGGTATGTCAAATATAGGTGTCGATAGGCATTTTAGATATAATTGCCGATAGGCATTTCAAATATAGGTGCTGATAAGCATTTCAGATGTAGTTTCCAATAGGAAATAGGTGCAGATAGGCATTTCAGATATAGGTGCCGATAGGCATTTCAGATAGGGTTGCCGATTGGCATTTTAAAAATAGGTGTCGATAGGCATTTCAGATATAGAAGCCGATAGGCATTTCAAATATAGGTGCCGATAGGCATTCCAGATATGGGTGCCGATAGGCATTTCAAATATAGGTGCTGATAGGCATTCCAGAGGTAGTTTCCGATAGGCATTTCAAAAATTGGTGCCGATAGGCATTTCAGATATAGGTGCCGATAGGCATTTCTGATATAGTTGCCGATTGGCAATTTAAAAATAGGTGCCGAAAGGCATTTTAGATGTAGTTTCCGATAGGCATTTCAAAAATAGGTGCCGATAGGCATTTCAGATATAGGTGTCGATAGGCATTTCAGATATAGTTGACGATTGGCATTTTAAAAATAGGTGTCGATAGGCATTTCAGATATAGAAGCCGATAGGCATTTCAAATATAGGTGCCGATAGGCATTCCAGATATGGTTGCCGATAGGCATTTCAAATATAGGTGCTGATAGGCATCCCAGATGTAGTTTCCGATAGGCATTTTAAAAATTGGTGCCGATAGGCATTTCAGATATAGTTGCCGATTGGCATTTTAAAAATAGGTGCCGATAGGCATTTCAGATAGAGAAGCCGATAGGTATTTCAAATATAGGTGTCGATAGGCATTTCAGATATGGTTGCCGATAGGCATTTCAAATATAGGTGCTGATAGGTATTTCAGATGTAGTTTCCGATAGGCATTTCAAAAATAGGTGCCGATAGGCATTTCAGATATAGGTGTCGATAGGCATTTCAGATATAGTTGACGATTGGCATTTTAAAAATAGGTGTCGATAGGCATTTCAGATATAGAAGCCGATAGGCATTTCAAATATAGGTGCCGATAGGCATTCCAGATATGGTTGCCGATAGGCATTTCAAATATAGGTGCTGATAGGCATCCCAGATGTAGTTTCCGATAGGCATTTTAAAAATTGGTGCCGATAGGCATTTCAGATATAGGTGCCGATAGGCATTTCAGATATAGTTACCGATTGGCATTTTATAAATAGGTGCCGATAGGCATTTCAGATATAGAAGCTGATAGGTATGTCAAATATAGGTGTCGATAGGCATTTCAGATATAATTGCCGATAGGCATTTCAAATATAGGTGCTGATAGGCATTTCAGATTTAGTTTCCGATAGGCATTTCAAAAATAGGTGCCGATAGGCATTTCAGATATAGGTGCCGATAGGCATTTCAGATATAGTTGCCAATTGGCATTTTAAAAATAGGTGCCGATAGGCATTTCAGATATAGAAGCCGATAGGCATTTCAAATATAGGTGCCGATAGGCATTCCAGATATGGTTGCCGATAGGCATTTCAAATATAGGTGCTGATAGGCATTTCAGATGTAGTTTCCGATAGGCATTTCAAAAATTGGTGCCGATAGGCATTTCAGATATAGGTGCCGATAGGCATTTCAGATATAGTTGCCGATTGGCATTTTAAAAATAGGTGCTGATAGGCATTTCAGATAGAGAAGCCGATAGGTATTTCAAATATAGGTGTCGATAGGCATTTCACATATGGTTGCCGATAGGCATTTCAAATATAGGTGCTGATAGGTATTTCAGATGTAGTTTCCGATAGGCATTTCAAAAATAGGTGCCGATAGGCATTTCAGATATAGGTGTCGATAGGCATTTCAGATATAGTTGACGATTGGCATTTTAAAAATAGGTGTCGATAGGCATTTCAGATATAGAAGCCGATAGGCATTTCAAATATAGGTGCCGATAGGCATTCCAGATATGGTTGCCGATAGGCATTTCAAATATAGGTGCTGATAGGCATCCCAGATGTAGTTTCCGATAGGCATTTTAAAAATTGGTGCCGATAGGCATTTCAGATATAGGTGCCGATAGGCATTTCAGATATAGTTACCGATTGGCATGTTAAAATAGGTGCCGATAGGCATTTCAGATATAGAAGCTGATAGGTATGTCAAATATAGGTGTCGATAGGCATTTCAGATATAATTGCCGATAGGCATTTCGAATATAGGTGCTGATAGGCATTTCAGATGTAGTTTCCAATAGGCATTTCAAAAATAGGTGCAGATAGGCATTTCAGATATAGGTGCCGATAGGCATTTCAGATATAGTTGCCGATTGGCATTTTAAAAATAGGTGTCGATAGGCATTTCAGATATAGAAGCCGATAGGCATTTCAAATATAGGTGCCGATAGGCATTCCAGATATGGGTGCCGATAGGCATTTCAAATATAGGTGCTGATAGGCATTCCAGAGGTAGTTTCCGATAGGCATTTCAAAAATTGGTGCCGATAGGCATTTCAGATATAGGTGCCGATAGGCATTTCTGATATAGTTGCCGATTGCCAATTTAAAAATAGGTGCCGAAAGGCATTTTAGATGTAGTTTCCGATAGTCATTTCAAAAATAGGTGCCGATAGGCATTTCAGATATAGGCGCCGATAGGCATATCAGATATAGTTGCCGATAGGCATTTAAAATATAGGTGCCGATAGGCATTTCAAATATAGATGTCGATAGGCATTTCAGATATAAATGCCGAAAGGCATTTCAGATATAGGTGCCGATAGGCATTTCTGATGTGGTTGCCGGTAGGCATTTTAAATATAGGTGCTAATAGGCATTTTAGATGTAGTTTTCGTTAGGCATTTCAAAAATAGGTGCCGATAGGCATTTCAGATATAGGTGCCGATAGGCACTTCAGATATAGTTGCCGATTGGCATTTTAAAAATAGGTGCCGATAGGCATTTCAGATATAGAAGCCGATAGGCATTTCAAATATAGGTGCCGATAGGCATTCCAGATACGGTTGCCGATAGGCATTTCAAATATAAGTGCTGATAGGCATTTCAGATGTAGTTTCCGATAGGCATTTCAAAAATAGGTGCCGATAGGCATTTCAGATATAGGTGCCGATAGGCATTTCAGATATAGTTGCCGATTGGCATTTTAAAAATAGGTGCCGATAGGCATTTCAGATATAGAAGCCGATAGGCATTTCAAATATAGGTGCCGACAGGCATTCTAGATATGGTTGCCGATAGGCATTTCAAATATAGGTGCTGATAGGCATTTCAGATGTAGTTTTCGATAGGCATTTCAAAAATAGGTGGCGATAGGCATTTCAGATATAGGTGCCGATAGGCATTTCAGATATAGTTGCCGATTGGCATTTTAAAAATAGGTGCCGATAGGCATATCAGATATAGAAGCCGATAGGCATTTCAAATATAAGTGCCGATAAGCATTCCAGATATGGTTGCCGATAGGCATTTTAAATATAGGTGCTGATAGGCATTTCAGATGTAGTTTCCGATAGGCATTTCAAAAATTGGTGCCGATAGGCATTTCAGATATAGGTGCCGATAGGCATTTCAGATATAGTTGCCGATTGGCATTTTAAAAATAGGTGCCGATAGGCATTTCAGATATAGAAGCCGATAGGTATTTCAAATATAGGTGTCGATAGGCATTTCAGATATGGTTGCCGATAGGCATTTTAAAAATAGGTGCCGATAGGCATTTCAGATATAGAAGCCGATAGGCATTTCAAATATAGGTGCCGATAGGCATTCCAGATATGGTTGCCGATAGGCATTTCAAATATAGGTGCTGATAGGCATTTCAGATGTAGTTTCCGATAGGCATTTCAAAAATTGGTGCCGAGAGGCATTTCAGATATAGGTGCCGATAGGCATTTCAGATATGGTTGCCGATTGGCATTTTAAAAACAGGTGCCGATAGGCATTTCAGATATAGAAGCCGATAGGTATTTTAAATATAGAAGTCGATAGGCATATCAGATATAGTTGCCGATAGGCATTTCAAATATAGGTGCTGATAGGCCTTTCAGATGTAGTTTCCGATAGGCATTTCAAAAATAGGTGCCGATAGGCATTTCAGATATAGGTGCCGATAGGCATTTCAGATATAGGTGCCGATAGGCATTTCGGATATAGTTACCGATTGGCATTTTAAAAATAGGTGCCGATAGGCATTTCAGATATAGAAGCCGATAGGCATTTCAAATATAGGTGCCGATAGGCATTCCAGATATGGTTGCCGATAGGCATTTCAAATATAGGTGCTGATAGGCATTTCAGATGTAGTTTCCGATAGGCATTTCAAAAATAGGTGCCGATAGGCATTTCAGATATAGTTGCCGATTTGCATTTTAAAAATAGGTGCCGATAGGCATTTCAGATATAGAAGCCGATCGGCATTTCAAATATAGGTGCCGATCGGCATTCCAGATATGATTGCCGATAGGCATTTCAAATATAGGTGCTGATAGGCATTTCAGATGTAGTTTCCGATAGGCATTTCAAATATAGGTGCCGATAGGCATTTCAAATATAGGTGCCGATAGGCATTTCAGATATAGTTGCCGATTGGCATTTTAAAAATAGGTGCCGATAGGCATTTCAGATATAGAAGCCGATAGGCATTTCAAATATATGTGCCGATAGGTATTCCAGATATGGTTGCCGATAGGCATTTCAATTATAGGTGCTGATAGGCATTTCAGATGTAGTTTCCGATAGGCATTTCAAAAATTGGTGCCGATAGGCATTTCAGATATAGGTGCCGATAGGCATTTCAGATATAGTTGCCGATTGGCATTTTAAAAATAGGTGCCGATAGGCATTTCAGATAGAGAAGCCGATAGGTATTTCAAATATAGGTGTCGATTGGCATTTCAGATATGGTTGCCGATAGGCATTTCAAATATAGGTGCTGATAGGTATTTCAGATGTAGTTTCCGATAGGCATTTCAAAAATAGGTGCCGATAGGCATTTCAGATATAGGTGTCGATAGGCATTTCAGATATAGTTGACGATTGGCATTTTAAAAATAGGTGTCGATAGGCATTTCAGATATAGAAGCCGATAGGCATTTCAAATATAGGTGCCGATAGGCATTCCAGATATGGTTGCCGATAGGCATTTCAAATATAGGTGCTGATAGGCATCCCAGATGTAGTTTCCGATAGGCATTTCAAAAATAGGTGCCGATAGGCATTTCAGATATAGTTGCCGATTTGCATTTTAAAAATAGGTGCCGATAGGCATTTCAGATATAGAAGCCGATAGGCATTTCAAATATAGGTGCCGATCGGCATTCCAGATAAGGTTGCCGATAGGCATTTTAAATATAGGTGCTGATAGGCATTTCAGATGTAGTTTCCGATAGGCATTTCAAATATAGGTGCCGATAGGCATTTCAGATATAGGTGCCGATAGGCATTTCAGATATAGTTGCCGATTGGCATTTTAAAAATAGGTGCCGATAGGCATTTCAGATATAGAAGCCGATAGGCATTTCAAATATAGGTGCCGATAGGCATTCCAGATATGGTTGCCGATAGGCATTTCAATTATAGTTGCTGATAGGCATTTCAGATGTAGTTTCCGATAGGCATTTCAAAAATTGGTGCCGATAGGCATTTCAGATATAGGTGCCGATAGGCATTTCAGATATAGTTGCCGATTGGCATTTTAAAAATAGGTGCCGATAGGCATTTCAGATAGAGAAGCCGATAGGTATTTCAAATATAGGTGTCGATAGGCATTTCAGATATGGTTGCGATAGGCATTTCAAATATAGGTGCTGATAGGTATTTCAGATGTAGTTTCCGATAGGCATTTCAAAAATAGGTGCCGATAGGCATTTCAGATATAGGTGTCGATAGGCATTTCAGATATAGTTGACGATTGGCATTCTAAAAATAGGTGTCGATAGGCATTTCAGATATAGAAGCCGATAGGCATTTCAAATATAGGTGCCGATAGGCATTCCAGATATGGTTGCCGATAGGCATTTCAAATATAGGTGCTGATAGGCATCCCAGATGTAGTTTCCGATAGGCATTTTAAAAATTGGTGCCGATAGGCATTTCAGATATAGGTGCCGATAGGCATTTCAGATATAGTTACCGATTGGCATTTTAAAAATAGGTGCCGATAGGCATTTCAGATATAGAAGCTGATAGGTATGTCAAATATAGGTGTCGATAGGCATTTCAGATATAATTGCCGATAGGCATTTCAAATATAGGTGCTGATAGGCATTTCAGATTTAGTTTCCGATAGGCATTTCAAAAATAGGTGCCGATAGGCATTTCAGATATAGGTGCCGATAGGCATTTCAGATATAGTTGCCAATTAGCATTTTAAAAATAGGTGCCGATAGGCATTTCAGATATAGAAGCCGATAGGCATTTCAAATATAGGTGCCGATAGGCATTCCAGATATGGTTGCCGATAGGCATTTCAAATATAGGTGCTGATAGGCATTTCAGATGTAGTTTCCGATAGGCATTTCAAAAATTGGTGCCGATAGGCATTTCAGATATAGGTGCCGATAGGCATTTCAGATATAGTTGCCGATTGGCATTTTAAAAATAGGTGCTGATAGGCATTTCAGATAGAGAAGCCGATAGGTATTTCAAATATAGGTGTCGATAGGCATTTCACATATGGTTGCCGATAGGCATTTCAAATATAGGTGCTGATAGGTATTTCAGATGTAGTTTCCGATAGGCATTTCAAAAATAGGTGCCGATAGGCATTTCAGATATAGGTGTCGATAGGCATTTCAGATATAGTTGACGATTGGCATTTTAAAAATAGGTGTCGATAGGCATTTCAGATATAGAAGCCGATAGGCATTTCAAATATAGGTGCCGATAGGCATTCCAGATATGGTTGCCGATAGGCATTTCAAATATAGGTGCTGATAGGCATCCCAGATGTAGTTTCCGATAGGCATTTTAAAAATTGGTGCCGATAGGCATTTCAGATATAGGTGCCGATAGGCATTTCAGATGTAGTTACCGATTGGCATTTTAAAAATAGGTGCCGATAGGCATTTCAGATATAGAAGCTGATAGGTATGTCAAATATAGGTGTCGATAGGCATTTCAGATGTAATTGCAGATAGGCATTTCAAATATAGGTGCTGATAGGCATTTCAGATGTAGTTTCCGATAGGCATTTCAAAAATAGGTGCCGATAGGCATTTCAGATATATGTGCCGATAGGCATTTCAGATATTGTTGCCGATTGGCATTTTAAAAATAGGTGTCGATAGGCATTTCAGATATAGAAGCCGATAGGCATTTCAAATATAGGTGCCGATAGGCAATCCAGATATGGTTGCCGATAGGCATTTCAAATATAGGTGCTGATAGGGATTCCAGAGGTAGTTTCCGATAGGCATTTCAAAAATTGGTGCCGATAGGCATTTCAGATATAGGTGCCGATAGGCATTTCTGATATAGTTGCCTTTTGGCAATTTAAAAATAGGTGCCGATAGGCATTTCAGATATAGGTGCGATAGGCATATCAGATATAGGCGCCGATAGGCATATCAGATAAAGTTGCCGATAGGCATTTAAAATATAGGTGCCGATAGGCATTTCAAATATAGATGTCGATAGGCATTTCAGATATAAATGCCGAAAGGCATTTCAGATATAGGTGCCGATAGGCATTTCTGATGTGGTTGCCGGTCGGCATTTTAAATATAGGTGCTGATAGGCATTTCAGATGTAGTTTTCGATAGGCATTTCAAAAATAGGTGCCGATAGGCATTTCAGATATAGGTGCCGATAGGCACTTCAGATATAGTTGCCGATTGGCATTTTAAAAATAGGTGCCGATAGGCATTTCAGATATAGAAGCCGATAGGCATTTCAAATATAGGTGCCGGTAGGCATTCCAGATACGGTTGCCGATAGGCATTTCAAATATAAGTGCTGATAGGCATTTCAGATGTAGTTTCCGATAGGCATTTCAAAAATAGGTGCCGATAGGCATTTCAGATATAGGTGCCGATAGGCATTTCAGATATAGTTGCCGATTGGCATTTTAAAAGTAGGTGCCGATAGGCATTTCAGATATAGAAACTGATAGGCATTTCAAATATAGGTGCCGACAGGCATTCTAGATATGGTTGCCGATAGGCATTTCAAATATAGGTGCTGATAGGCATTTCAGATGTAGTTTTCGATAGGCATTTCAAAAATAGGTGCCGATAGGCATTTCAGATATAGGTGCCGATAGGCATTTCAGATATAGTTGCCGATTGGCATTTTAAAAATAGGTGCCGATAGGCATTTCAGATATAGAAGCCGATAGGCATTTTAAATATAAGTGCCGATAAGCATTCCAGATATGTTTGCCGATAGGCATTTTAAATATAGGTGCTGATAGGCATTTCAGATGTAGTTTCCGATAGGCATTTCAAAAATTGGTGCCGATAGGCATTTCAGATATAGGTGCCGATAGGCATTTCAGATATAGTTGCCGATTGGCATTTTAATAATAGGTGCCGATAGGCATTTCAGATATAGAAGCCGATAGGTATTTCAAATATAGGTGTCGATAGGCATTTGTGATATGTTTGCCGATAGGCATTTTAAAAATAGGTGCCGATAGGCATTTCAGATATAGAAGCCGATAGGCATTTCAAATATAGGTGGCGATAGGCATTCCAGATATGGTTGCCGAAAGGCATTTCAAATATAGGTGCTGATAGGCATTTCAGATGTAGTTTCCGATAGGCATTTCAAAAATAGGTGCCGATAGGCATTTCAGATGTAGGTGCCGATAGGCATTTCAGATATAGTTGCCAATTGGCATTTTAAAAATAGGTGCCGATAGGCATTTCAGATATAGGTGCCGATAGGCATATCAGATATAGTTGCCGATAGGCATTTAAAATATAGATGCCGATAGGCATTTCAAATATAGGTGTCGATAGGCATTTCAGATATAAATGCCGAAAGGCATTTCAGATATAGGTGCCGATAGGCATTTCTGATGTGGTTTCCGATAGGCATTTTAAATATAGGTGCTGATAGGCATTTCAGATGTAGTTTTCGATAGGCATTTCAAAAATAGGTGCCAATAGGCATTTCAGATATAGAAGCCGATAGGCATTTCAAATATAGGTGCCGATAGGCAATCCAGATATGGTTGCCGATAGGCATTTCAAATATAGGTGCTGAAAGGCATTTCAGATCTAGTTTCCGATAGGCATTTCAAAAATTGGTGCCGATAGGCATTTCAGATATAAGTGCCGATAAGCATTTCAGATATAGTTGCCAATTGGCATTTTAAAAATAGGTGCCGATAGGCATTTCAGATATAGGTGCCGATAGGCATATCAGATATAGTTGCCGATAGGCAATTAAAATATAGGTGCCGATAGGCATTTCAAATATAGGTGTCGATAGGCATTTCAGATATAAATGCCGAAAGGCATTTCAGATATAGGTGCCGATAGGCATTTCTGCTGTGGTTGCCGATAGGAATTTTAAATATAGGTGCTGATAGGCATTTCAGATGTAGTTTTCGATAGGCATTTCAAAAATAGGTGCCGATAGGCATTTCAGATATAGAAGCCGATAGGCATTTCAAATATAGGTGCTGAAAGGCATTTCAGATGTAGTTTCCGATAGGCATTTCAAAAATAGGTGCCGATAGGCATTTTAGATATAGAAGCCGATAGGTATTTCAAATATAGGTGTCGATAGGCATTTCAGATATGGTTGCCGATAGGCATTTTAAATATTGGTGCTAATAGGTATTTCAGATGTAGTTTTCGATAGGCATTTCAAAAATAGGTGCCGATAGGCATTTCAGATATAGGTGCTGATAGGCATTTTAGATGTAGTTCCTGATAGGCATTTCAAAAATTGATGCCGATAGGCATTTCAAATATAGGTGCTGATAGGCATTTTAGATGTACTTTCCGATAGGCATTTCAAAAATTGATGCCGATAGGCATTTCAGATATAGGTGCCGATAGGCAATTCAGATATAGTTGCCGATTGGCATTTTAAAAACAGGTGCCGATAGGCATTTATATATAGAAGCCGATAGGTATTCCAAATATAGGTGTCGATAGGCATTTCAGATATGGTTGCCGATAGGCATTTCAAAAATAGGTGCCGATAGGCATTTCAGATATAGGTGCCGATAGGCATTTCAGATATAGTTGCCGATTGGCATTTTAAAAATAGGTGCCGATAGGAATTTTACATGTAGTTTCTGGTAGGCATTTCAAAAATAGGTGCCGATAGGCATTTCAGATATGGGTGCCGATAGGCATATCAGATATAGTTGCCGATAGGCATTTAAAATATAGGTGCCAATAGGCATTTCAAATATAGGTGTCGATAGGCATTTCAGATATAAATGCCGAAAGGCATTTCAGATATAGGTGCCAATAGGCATTTCTGATGTAGTTGCCGATAGGCATTTTAAATATGGTGCTGATAGGCATTTCAGTTGTAGTTTTCGATAGACATTTCAAAAATAGGTGCCGATAGGCATTTCAGATATAGAAGCCGATAGGCATTTCAAATATAGGTGCCGATAGGCTTTCCAGATATGGTTGCCGATAGACATTTCAAATATAGGTTCTGAAAGGCATTTCAGATGTAGTTTCCGATAGGCATTTCAAAAATCGGTGCCGATAGGCATTTCAGATATAGGTGCCCATAGGCATTTAGATATAGTTGCCGATTGGCATTTTAAAAATAGGTGCCGATAGGCATTTCAGATATAGAAGCCGATAGGTATTTCAAATATAGGTGTCGATAGGCATTTCAGATATAGTTGCCGATAGGCATTTTAAATATTGGTGCTGATAGGCATTTCAGATGTAGTTTCCGATAGGCATTTCAAAAATAGGTTCCGATAGGCATTTCAGATATAGAAGCCGATAGGCATTTCAAATATAGGTGCCGATAAGCATTCCAGATATGGTTGCCGATAGACATTTCAAATATAGGTGCTGATAGGCATATCAGATGTAGTTTCCGATAGGCATTTCAAAAATTGGTGCCGATAGGCATTTCAGATATAGGTGCTGATAGGCATTTCAGATATAGGTGCCGATTGGCATTTTAAAAATAGGTGCCGATAGGCATTTCAGATATAGAAGCCGATAGGCATTTCAAATATAGGTGCCGATAAGCATTCCAGATATGGTTGCCAATAGGCATTTCAAATATAGGTGCTGATAGGCATTTCAGATGTAGTTTCCGATAGGCATTTCAAAAATTGGTGCCGATAGGCATTTCAGATATAGTTGCCGATTGGCATTTTAAAAACAGGTGCCGATAGGCATTTCAGATATAGAAGCCGATAGGTATTTCAAATATAGGTGTCGATAGGCATTTCAGATATGGTTGCCGATAGGCATTTCAAATATAGGAGCAGATAGGCATTTCAGATGTAGTTTCTGAAAGGCATTTCAAAAATAGGTGCCGATAGGCATTTCAGATATAGGTGCCGATAGGCATTTCAGATATAGTTGCCGATAGGCATTCCAGATATGGTTGCCGATAGGCATTTCAAATATAGGTGCTGATAGGCATTTCAGATGTAGTTTCTGATAGGCATTTCAGATATAGTAACCGATTGGCATTTTAAAAATAGGTGCCGATAGGCATTTCAGATATAGAAGCCGATAGGTATTTCAAATATAGGTGTCGATAGGCATTTCAGATATGGTTGCCGATAGGCATTTTAAATATAGGTGCTGATAGGCAATTCAGATGTAGTTTCCGATAGGCATTTCAAAAATTGGTGCCGATAGGCATTTCAGATATAGGTGCCGATAGGCATTTCAGATATAGTTGCCGATTGGCAATTTAAAAATAGGTGCCGATAGGCATTTTAGATATAGTAGCCGATAGGCATTTCAAATATAGGTGCCGATAGGCATTCCAGATACGGTTGCCGATAGGCATTTCAAATATAGGTGCTGATAGGCATTTCAAATATAGGTGCTGATAGGCATTTCAGATGTAGTTTCCGATAGGCATTTCAAAAATAGGTGCCGATAGGCATTTTAGATATAGGTGCCGATAGGCATTTCAGATATAGTTGCCGATTGGCATCTTAAAAATAGGTGCCGATAGGCATTTCAGATATAGAAGCCGATAGGCGTTTCAAATATAGGTGCCGACAGGCATTCCAGATATGGTTGCCGATAGGCATTTCAAATATAGGTGCTGATAGGCATTTTAGATGTATTTTCCGAAAGGCATTTCAAAAATAGGTGCCGAAAGGCATTTCAGATATAGGTGCCGATAGGCATTTCAGATACAGTTGCCGATTGGCATTTTAAAAATAGGTGCCGATAGGCATTTCAGATATAGAAGCCGATAGGCATTTCAAATATAAGTGCTGATAGGCATTTCAGATGTAGTTTCCGATAGGCATTTCAAAAATTGGTGCCGATAGGCATTTCAGATATAGTTGCCGATTGGCATTTTAAAAACAGGTGCCGATAGGCATTTCAGATATAGAAGCCGATAGGTATTTCAAATATAGGTGTCGATAGGCATTTCAGATATGGTTGGCGATAGGCATTTCAAATATAGGAGCAGATAAGCATTTCAGATGTAGTTTCTGAAAGGCATTTCAAAAATAGGTGCCGATAAGCATTTCAGATATAGGTGCCGATAGGCATTTTAGATATAGTTGCCGATTAGCATTTTAAAAACAGGTGCCGATAGGCATTTCAGATATAGAAGCCGATAGGCGTTTCAAATATAGGTGCCGACAGGCATTCCAGATATGGTTGCCGATAGGCATTTCAAATATAGGTGCTGATAGGCATTTTAGATGTATTTTCCGAAAGGCATTTCAAAAATAGGTGCCGATAGGCATTTCAGATATAGGTGCCGATAGGCATTTCAGATACAGTTGCCGATTGGCATTTTAAAAATAGGTGCCGATAGGCATTTCAGATATAGAAGCCGATAGGCATTTCAAATATAAGTGCTGATAGGCATTTCAGATGTAGTTTCCGATAGGCATTTCAAAAATTGGTGCCGATAGGCATTTCAGATATAGTTGCCGATTGGCATTTTAAAAACAGGTGCCGATAGGCATTTCAGATATAGAAGCCGATAGGTATTTCAAATATAGGTGTCGATAGGCATTTCAGATATGGTTGCCGATAGGCATTTCAAATATAGGAGCAGATAAGCATTTCAGATGTAGTTTCTGAAAGGCATTTCAAAAATAGGTGCCGATAAGCATTTCAGATATAGGTGCCGATAGGCATTTTAGATATAGTTGCCGATTAGCATTTTAAAAACAGGTGCCGATAGGCATTTCAGATATAGAAGCCGATAGGCATTTCAAATATGGGTGCCGATAAGCATTCCAGATATGGTTGCCGATAGGCATTTCAAATATAGGTGCTGATAGGCATTTTAGATGTATTTTCCGATAGGCATTTCAAAAATTGATGCCGATAGGCATTTCAAATATAGGTGCTGATAGGCATTTTAGATGTACTTTCCGATAGGCATTTCAAAAATTGATGCCGATAGGCATTTCAGATATAGGTGCCGATAGGCATTTCAGATATAGTTGCCGATTGGCATTTTAAAAACAGGTGCCGATAGGCATTTATATATAGAAGCCGATAGGTATTTCAAATATAGGTGCCGAAAAG
Source organism: Venustoraphidia nigricollis (assembly GCA_034508555.1). Taxonomy (NCBI): domain Eukaryota; kingdom Metazoa; phylum Arthropoda; class Insecta; order Raphidioptera; family Raphidiidae; genus Venustoraphidia; species Venustoraphidia nigricollis. Next base: position 133,178 of record JAVRKA010000250.1, read on the forward strand.
CAATCCAGATATGGTTGCCGATAGGCATTTCAAATAAAGTGCTGATAGGCATTTCAGATGTAGTTTTCTATAGGCATTTCAAAAATAGGTACCGATAGGCATTTCAGATATAGTTGCCAATTGGCATTTTAAAAATAGGTGCCGATAGGCATTTCAGATATAGAAGCCGATAGGCATTTCAAATATAGGTGCCGATAGGCATTCCAGATATGGTTGCCGATAGGCATTTCAGATATAGGTGCCGATAGGCATTTCAGATATAGTTGCCGATTGGCATTTTAAAAATAGGTGCCGATAGGCATTTCAGATAGAGAAGCCGATAGGTATTTCAAATATAGGTGTCGATATGCATTTCAGATATGGTTGCCGATAGGCATTTCAAATATTGGTGCTAATAGGTATTTCAGATGTAGTTTTCGATAGGCATTTCAAAAATAGATGCCGATAGGCATTTCAGATATAGGTGCTGATAGGCATTTTAGATGTAGTTCCTGATAGGCATTTCAAAAATTGATGCCGATAGGCATTTCAAATATAGGTGCTGATAGGCATTTTAGATGAACTTTCCGATAGGCATTTCAAAAATTGATGCCGATAGGCATTTCAGATATAGGTGCCGATAGGCATTTCAGATATAGTTGCCGATTGGCATTTTCAAAACAGGTGTTGATAGGCATTTATATATAGAAGCCGATAGGTATTTCAAATATAGGTGTCGCTAGGCATTTCAGATATGGTTGCCGATAGGCATTTCAAAAATAGGTGCCGATAGGCATTTCAGATATAGGTGCCGATAGGCATTTCAGATATAGTTGCCGATTGGCATTTTAAAAATAGGTGCCGATAGGAATTTTACATGTAGTTTCTGATAGGCATTTCAAAAATAGGTGCCGATAGGCATTTCAGATATGGGTGCCGATAGGCATATCAGATATAGTTGCCGATAGGCATTTAAAATATAGGTGCCGATAGGCATTTCAAATATAGGTGTCGATAGGCATTTCAGATATAAATGCCGAAAGGCATTTCAGATATAGGTGCCGATAGGCATTTCTGATGTGGTTGCCGATAGGCATTTTAAATATGGTGCTGATAGGCATTTCAGATGTAGTTTTCGATAGACATTTCAAAAATAGGTGCCGATAGGCATTTCAGATATAGAAGCCGATTGGCATTTTCAAAACAGGTGTTGATAGGCATTTATATATAGAAGCCGATAGGTATTTCAAATATAGGTGTCGATAGGCATTCCAGATATGGTTGCCGATAGACATTTCAAATATAGGTTCTGAAAGGCATTTCAGATGTAGTTTCCGATAGGCATTTCAAAAATCGGTTCCGATAGGCATTTCAGATATAGAAGCCGATAGGTATTTCAAATATAGGTGTCGATAGGCATTTTAGATATGGTTGCCGATAGGCATTTCAAATATTGGTGCTGATAGGCATTTCAGATGTAGTTTTCGATAGGCATTTCAAAAATAGGTGCCGATAGGCATTTCAGATATTGGTGCCGATAGGCATTTCAGATATAGTTGCCGATTGGCATTTTAAAAATATGTGCCGATAGGCATTTCAGATATAGAAGCCGATAGGCATTTCAAATATAGGTGCCGATAAGCATTCCAGATATGGTTGCCGATAGACATTTCAAATATAGGTGCTGATAGGCATATCAGATGTAGTTTCCGATAGGCATTTCAAAAATTGGTGCCGATAGGCATTTCAGATATAGGTGCTGATAGGCATTTCAGATATAGGTGCTGATTGTCATTTTAAAAATAGGTGCCGATAGGCATTTCAGATATAGAAGCCGATAGGCATTTCAAATATAGGTGCCGATAAGCATTCCAGATATGGTTGCCAATAGGCATTTCAAATATAGGTGCTGATAGGCATTTCAGATGTAGTTTCCGATAGGCATTTCAAAAATTGGTGCCGATAGGCATTTCAAATATAGTTGCCGAATGTCATTTTAAAAACAGGTGCCGATAGGCATTTCAGATATAGAAGCCGATAGGTATTTCAAATATAGGTGTCGATAGGCATTTCAGATATGGTTGCCGATAGGCATTTCAAATATAGGAGCAGATAGGCATTTCAGATGTAGTTTCTGAAAGGCATTTCAAAAATAGGTGCCGATAGGCATTTCAGATATAGGTGCCGATATGCATTTCAGATATAGTTGCCGATTGGCATTTTAAAAATAGGTGCCGATAGGCATTTCAGATATAGAAGCCGATAGGCATTTCAAATATAGGTGCCGATAGGCATTCCAGATATGGTTGCCGATAGGCATTTCAAATATAGGTGCTGATAGGCATTTCAGATGTAGTTTCCGATAGGCATTTCAAAAATTGGTACCGATAGGCATTTCAGATATAGGTGTCGATAGGCATTTCAGATATAGTTGCCGATTGGCATTTTAAAAACAGGTGCCGATAGGCATTTCAGATATAGAAGCCGATAGGTATTTCAAATATAGGTGTCGATAGGCATTTCAGATATAGTTGCCGATTGGCATTTCAAATATAGGTGCTGATAGGCATTTCAGATGTAGTTTCCGATAGGCATTTCAGATATAGTTACCGATTGGCATTTTAAAAATAGGTGCCGATAGGCATTTCAGATATAGAAGCCGATAGGTATTTCAAATATAGGTGTCGATAGGCATTTCCGATATGGTTGCCGATAGGCATTTTAAATATAGGTGCTGATAGGCAATTCAGATGTAGTTTCCGATAGGCATTTCAAAAATTGGTGCCGATAGGCATTTCAGATATAGGTGCCGATAGGCATTTCAGATATAGTTGCCGATTGGCAATTTAAAAATAGGTGCCGATAGGCATTTCAGATATAGTAGCCGATAGGCATTTCAAATATAGGTGCCGATAGGCATTCCAGATACGGTTGCCGATAGGCATTTCAAATATAGGTGCTGATAGGCATTTCAAATATAGGTGCTGATAGGCATTTCAGATGTAGTTTCCGATAGGCATTTAAAAAATAGGTGCCGATAGGCATTTCAGATATAGGTGCCGATAGGCATTTCAGATATAGTTGGCGATTGGCATCTTAAAAATAGGTGCCGATAGGCATTTCAGATATAGAAGCCGATAGGCGTTTCAAATATAGGTGCCGACAGGCATTCCAGATATGGTTGCCGATAGGCATTTCAAATATAGGTGCTGATAGGCATTTTAGATGTATTTTCCGAAACGCATTTCAAAAATAGGTGCCGATAGGCATTTCAGATATAGGTGCCGATAGGCATTTCAGATACAGTTGCCGATTGGCATTTTAAAAATAGGTGCCGATAGGCATTTCAGATATAGAAGCCGATAGGCATTTCAAATATAGGTGCCGATAGGCATTCCAGATATGGTTATGATAGGCATTTCAAATATAAGTGCTGATAGGCATTTCAGATGTAGTTTCCGATAGGCATTTCAAAAATTGGTGCCGATAGGCATTTCAGATATAGTTGCCGATTGGCATTTTAAAAACAGGTGCCGATAGGCATTTCAGATATAGAAGCCGATAGGTATTTCAAATATAGGTGTCGATAGGCATTTCAGATATGGTTGCCGATAGGCATTTCAAATATAGGAGCAGATAAGCATTTCAGATGTAGTTTCTGAAAGGCATTTCAAAAATAGGTGCCGATAAGCATTTCAGATATAGTTGCCGATTGGCATTTGAAAAACAGGTGCCGATAGGCATTTATATATAGAAGCCGATAGGTATTTCAAATATAGGTGCCGAAAAGCAATCCAGATATGGTTGCCGATAGGCATTTCAAATATAAGTGCTGATAGGCATTTCAGATGTAGTTTTCTATAGGCATTTCAAAAATAGGTACCGATAGGCATTTCAGATATAGGTGCCGATAGGCATTTCAGATATAGTTGCCAATTGGCATTTTAAAAATAGGTGCCGATAGGCATTTCAGATATAGAAGCCGATAGGCATTTCAAATATAGGTGCCGATAGGCATTCCAGATATGGTTGCCGATAGGCATTTCAAATATAGGTGCTGATAGGTATTTCAGTTGTAGTTTCCGATAGGCATTTCAAAAATTGGTGCCGATAGGCATTTCAGATATAGGTGCCGATAGGCATTTCAGATTTAGTTGCCGATTGGCATTTTAAAAATAGGTGCCGATAGGCATTTCAGATAGAGAAGCCGATAGGTATTTCAAATATAGGTGTCGATATGCATTTCAGATATGGTTGCCGATAGGCATTTCAAATATAGGTGCTGATAGGTATTTCAGATGTAGTTTCCGATAGGCTGTAACCTTCTATAGTTACTCTTCCACTGTTTTGTTCGGGAAGGCCACGGCTAGCCTAGCTCAGACGGTGCGAGGGGCGTGAGTAATAGAAAAATTGCAATTGACCTAATTTAGCTATATTTGAAATGCCAAAATTGGGCAGAAAATAAAAATATATTAATAAAAACTTTCGACCACCGGCCACTTTAACCAACAATAAATAATAACGGCGAATGCCTCAGTTAAAACCCAACCACCTACCACACGACACGAAGGACAACACTACCGACCACCCAAGAGCAATAAGTTAAATAACTAACACACGGATCCTGCTCATTATGGGATGGGTCTCAGATAAATTATGACTAATGTGGCACTAACCGACTTAGATAACAGGGCGCCAGGACAGAAGGGGCCACACGGTGTCGGTCCTAGGAGTCCAACCCCAAGACAGTGAGAGACCAATCACAATAGAGACAGGGAAAATCTAAAAAAACTATAATTAATAGAAACCTAACAACACGCAGCCCAAACTACGCCACAACACATAAATGAACCACGGATGTGGAAAAAACAAACACAAAATTTTCGTTCGTTGGCCGTTTGAATTAAAACACAATTAATATGCAGCCTAAACTGTACAAGGTATCGCACGCTTATCTTATTAACACGGGACCTGTAAATAAATTCTCAATTCATAATTCATTTTGTTTAGGTCGTAGCATTTTAAAACAATCAAATTTAATTTGATTTGATTCTACGAATTATTGGCGTTAAATTCAACAGACGTGATTAAATTACACTGCGGTTCTCACACAAAAATCCACAATTCAAATCCAAAATATTCTACACAAGGATTCAACAACGACCAATACAAACAAAAAAAATCCTACTTAAATCCAACACGGAATCCACATAATCCATCAATATCCAACAATATTCCAACAACAGCCCTAAAACTAATTAGAGATCCAACGGCTTCAATCGTTCACGGTGAATTACTAATACTAACAACAGATCAACAATAGAATACAACAATAGATTCCAGGAATAAATCAATAGCTCGGGAACCGGGACTTATTGGAACTAGAATTGTTACACACCGGGTACAAGGAAGAGGTTCCTATCCGACACAGAAAACAAGAGCAATACAGCTCCCAAACTACAGCCAAAGTTCAAATATCCGAATCCAAAACAACTCAAAATTCGCCAGTGATATTTTTAACGCAGCTCTTATCCGCCAACAATAGACTCTCCGTTCTTATCAAACGCTGTACGTAGAATGCCCGCACGCAAACAAAATCCAAAATCTAACAAGTTCGAAGCCATGCGAACGCGCGAGCTTTGTCTACTCTCTCTAATGCACAGTCCCTATCGATGCGTTCTCTCTCTCGTCAGCACCTCAACCGAGCTAGCTATAATATTCCTTCACAATGTGAACAGTTTCAAGTCAATCGGTGATCTTTGTTTAACTACCGGCAACATCGGATCTCTCACTCGCTCTCATTAGTTAAAATAAATATTTTATCTAAAAAAATATTCTAATGACAAATAATAATTATTCCAATAAAATAATATTATTAAAATTATTTTTTTTATAAATACTAGAATCGGATGTGCCCCAAATTTTAAAACGTTACACTCCCCTCTTTCCCGGAGAAAAAGATGCAACGAAGACGCAGCTTTTTCACATCCAACAAAAACCACAACAACGATAGAAGGATTATTCGGCATTGGAAGATTCGGAATCCGAAGATTCCGAATCTGAAGAATCCGTAGGTTCCGAATCTGAAGAATCCGAAGAATCTGAAGAATCTGAAGAATCCGAAGAACCTGAAGCGACCTTGCCCTTAATATCCTTGACGTGCCATCGTCCGACAGATTTTCCTTCCTCATCAACAAGCTCGTACACGAGATTCGAAATTACTCGACGAACCACACAGGGTACGTAACGCGGAGATAACTTCGCTGAAAAATGTCGACTAGCATTGGAGATAACATGGTTTCGTTTCCAGACTTGATCACCCACACGATAAACAGGAGTGGCTCGTTTTCCGGCGTTATATAGTCTCGCGTTCTTCCTATGCGCCACCGCTAGCTTGCGTTGAACGTCTTTGTACAACTCTGGCAAAGCTTCAAGTTCGTTCACTAGAAAATCTCTGGCATTTTCCAACTCGACCTCATCCATATCTTCCAGACGTCCGTAATAATTCCCGTCGATCGGCACGTGGCGTCCGAAATTTAAAAATGTTGGAGAGTAGCCAGTAACATCATGCACTGCAGTGCGAAGGGCATAAGCAACCTTTTGAATGTTCCGGTCCCAAACCCGATGATCAGTATCCTTCAGAAATGAACGAATAGCGACACCAATAGTTCTGTTGTACCTTTCGACAAAGTTAATTTGAGGGTGATATCTAGCGTTCGGCCACACCTTAACGCCAAACCTTGTAGCCAACGCCTGTATCGTATTAGAGGTGAACTCGGTGCCGTTATCGCACATGAGGATCTGGGGAGCTCCAAAAACCAAAAATACGTCATTCTCCAAAAATTCTGCAATCGCACTGGAAACAGCAAAACGCAAGGGTTTTAACAAGGTATACTTGGTAAACCAATCAGTCACCACTAAAAGATACGAATAGCCCTTTGAAGATCTCGGTAGCGGACCCAAAATGTCACACGAAATAAGCTGCCAGGGAACCGACACACGCTTAGGACGCCCCATATATCCAGGCCGAGCTTGAGTGGGGGCCTTTTGAGCAGCACAAATCCGGCAACAACTGACATACCTCTTGATATCCGACCGCATTTTAGGCCAGTAATAGACGTCACAGATTCGATTAAGGGTTTTCATAACTCCCAAATGAGCGGCTGTGGGTTCATCATGACACTGACGCATGACTTCACGTCGACGACCTTTTGGAACCACTATCTTCCAATCGTCAAAATTCACACGGGGTTCTGTTCCCGAACTAACGTGCCTATACAACAACCCATCTACTATACGCCAGTCTGGAAAACTATCCGGATTTTCATTAACATTTGTCAACATACGCTGATACCAATTGTCAGCAACAGCATGCTCTTGAACTATTTCCACCAATGCCAATTCTAACGGAGCTCTCGATAATGCATCCGGGATGACGTTCAATGAACCCTTCCGATGTTCCAAAACAAAGTCGAATTGTTGAAGCTTCACGGCCCAACGAGCTAGTCTACCGCAAGGATCCTTCAACTGATGGAGCCAAAGAAGAGAAGAATGATCTGTGATAATCTTAAACCGAACGCCTTCAACATAAGGTCGAAATTTTTCGACTCCAAACACGACTGCCAGACATTCTTTCTCGGTGGTACTGTAATTCTGCTCCGCCTTGGTTAATTTGCGGCTAGCGAAGGCAACCGGAACTTCAACGCCGTCATTAAGTTGAGTCAAAATACATCCCAGGCTTACTTGCGAAGCATCACACTGTATGGTGAACTCCTTGTCAAAATCTGGACTAGCCAATATTGGTGCAGAGATTAAAGCCTGCTTAATGTCATTAAAGGCGGTTTCAGCTTCCGTTGTCCATTCAATCCGATTGGATTTTCGACGACCCTTTATCAAATCAGTTATCGGGGCTGTGCGAGTGGAAAATTGTGGTATAAAGCGCCTATACCATGAGCAAGTGCCTATGAACCTCTTAACCTGGGTGGCGGTTTGTGGACGAGGAAATTTAAGCATCGCTGATACTTTATCCGGATCCGTCCTTAAACCATTCCGATCCACAATAAAACCAAGGTATTTCAAGCAAGGGCGACAAAACTCACATTTCTCCAAATTTATAGTCAAATTAGCGGCCGCTAATCGCTGAAGGACGACATTGAGAACCTCAACATGTTTTCCAAACGAGGGCGTGGCGACAATAATATCGTCCAAGTAAACAAAAACAAAGGGGTCTAATTCAGGACCTAAAATCATATCCATGAGTCTTTGCTGCGTTTGCGGGGCGTTATTTAATCCAAATGGCATCACCACAAATTCAAACAACCCACGACCAGGGACAATAAAAGCAGTTTTTTCTCGCGAACTATCCTCCAAAGGAATTTGCCAAAAGGCTGATTTAAGATCGATGCTAGATAAAAATTGCACACCAGACAATTTGTTTAAAATTGCATCCACTCGTGGTAAAGGATAGGCATCCCTTTTGGTGACCGAATTTAGCTTTCTTCCATCAAAACAAAACCTCAATGAACCGTTCGATTTCTTGACCAAGAGAACCGGGGAAGACCATGGACTGGAAGAACGTCGAACAACTCCTAACTGAAGCATCGCATCCAGCTCTTTATTTAAGTGTTCCAGCATATACGGTGACATTGCGTATTGTCGCTGTCTAATAGGGGCTGCATCACCAGTGTCTATGTAGTGTCGAATTTTATTAGTCCGGCCTAGTTTCGTCCCGTCCATCCACGATAGTTCTCCAAACTTTTTTATAACCGCGTCCATCTGCTTCCGCTGATAATTGTTCAAATCAGAACGGTCCTTGAGCATATTTCCCGAAGCAGAAGACTCAAGAGAATCAAGAGCACACTTGTCAACAGCTCTAATTTTTTTATCGCCAATCCGGAAGGAATTCAAACTAAAATCTATTTTAAGCGAAAACTGTCTACAAAAGTCGCTACCCAAAATAAGAAAATGCGACAGCGAAGGAACAACCAATATCTTCACTAACTTAACAACATCATCAATTGCTATTGGCAATAATACAAATCCAGCTATTCGCTGAGCCGCACCATCAGCAGTAAAAACATCAGAATCGGACGATTCACAAATCTTCAATTTAAAGGCCTCAATAATCGGCAAACCTTTATTACCAAGCACAGAGTTATTAGCTCCTGAATCCAATAAAGCGATAACAGTTTTTTGAAAAATAGAAACGGAAATGAAAGGTCTATTATCAAGCGCACGGGGCACAAATAATGGGTTGGTACTATTAACCGTAGAAGGTTTCATGAATTCAGCAACGCACTGCAGCCAACACTTCCAACTAACAGGATCAAATTTATGCATCTTGGTCGTTGTACCATGAGAAAAATACCGACCAATTATTTTCCTCCTTGGCCGTTTCCCGAGCAACATTCACAAGTGAACCGCGTAACATCACGTTTCCCACATCCATAGCAAAACTTTCCAGTTTTTGGTTTCGTACATTCCCTACTAAAATGTCCCTGCTCTTGGCAATTCCAACACACTAACCCAGACATTGTATTCACATTCAGTCTTCTGCGACCAATAGTTTGAGTTGTCGACCGCTTATAAGCGTAAGCCGGTTCCACCAATTGAGAATTGGACTGACCAGTTCGATTACAATTAGCAAGATGCTGATTCTCTTCTAATTGCTTACACGCAGCAGTTAATTGTTCGACAGAAATGATGGGGCTCGTGCCTAAATGATTAAGGTAGTACGGGGCCAAGTTTCGCCGAATCACATTCAAACGTTGTGCCTCAGACGTAGGCGTGGGTAAGCGCGAAAACAAATTCTTCATACTAGACATGTAAGTTCCAACGCGTTCATCAGAACCTTGAAACCGGTGGAAAATTTCATTCCATAAATCATTTTCATAATCCAAAGGTTGGAACTCAGCTTTCAACTGCACGACAAAATCATCCCAAGAAGAAATTGAATCCCGAACCGAACGATACCAAGACAAGGCCGATCCCTCCAATAAATCAAACACCGATTTAAACAAATCCTCTTTCGAAACACCTCTTGAAATTCTACATTCCTCAATTCGTTGTAATATTTCAGCGACACTGTCTCCCGAAGATTCACCCGAGAATTTTATTCCCCACTTAAAAACTGGGATACCAACGGAGTGTCGACAAACTTCTGAAGTGGCAGAAGCAGGAACCATTGCGGAGTTACTATCGAGCTGAGAAGCGACTGTAGTTCGGTCTGATTCAACCGCTCTCTGACTTCTATCAATATTTGTCACAACTGGCATTTTTAGTAGGAAATCATCCTCCAAGGCAATCACGGTTATCATGCGATCATTCTTAAACGACTTCGTTTCTTCATCATCGCCAATTATTCTAGTCAACCGACCTTTCAAATGGTTTAACCTGGAACGAATCTCCACAAAAACTGGATCCACATTTTCGACATAAAATTCTATTGACTTACTAGCAGACGAAATGCTATTATCAATTTCAGCACCATCAATATCAAGTTTAAATGGGCTAACAGCGTAATAGGAAATACCAACACGTTTCAAATCTGCTGCCAATAAGCGCCTCAAACACTTACGTCGTTTTAATTCATCGTTACCCGACATAAATCCACGAATGGATAACTCATAATCAACTTCATGCCTCATAAGATATTCAACCTCGATTTCATACGACACTTCCATCCTAAAATTGAAATTACAAAAACCTACACAAAATCCTAAATTAAAGGAACCAGAGAACTTCAAAATTTATTTCGTAGTCCCAAAATCACAACACGCAGTTGTCTCAACAACCAACCAAATTTCCAAAATGCGAAAAAGTACGACAACAGAAATGTTACTAATATAGCCACTACTAACAAGGTCAAATCCAAGAGCCCCTACGTTGGGCGCCAAATGTGTAACCTTCTATAGTTACTCTTCCACTGTTTTGTTCGGGAAGGCCACGGCTAGCCTAGCTCAGACGGTGCGAGGGGCGTGAGTAATAGAAAAATTGCAATTGACCTAATTTAGCTATATTTGAAATGCCAAAATTGGGCAGAAAATAAAAATATATTAATAAAAACTTTCGACCACCGGCCACTTTAACCAACAATAAATAATAACGGCGAATGCCTCAGTTAAAACCCAACCACCTACCACACGACACGAAGGACAACACTACCGACCACCCAAGAGCAATAAGTTAAATAACTAACACACGGATCCTGCTCATTATGGGATGGGTCTCAGATAAATTATGACTAATGTGGCACTAACCGACTTAGATAACAGGGCGCCAGGACAGAAGGGGCCACACGGTGTCGGTCCTAGGAGTCCAACCCCAAGACAGTGAGAGACCAATCACAATAGAGACAGGGAAAATCTAAAAAAACTATAATTAATAGAAACCTAACAACACGCAGCCCAAACTACGCCACAACACATAAATGAACCACGGATGTGGAAAAAACAAACACAAAATTTTCGTTCGTTGGCCGTTTGAATTAAAACACAATTAATATGCAGCCTAAACTGTACAAGGTATCGCACGCTTATCTTATTAACACGGGACCTGTAAATAAATTCTCAATTCATAATTCATTTTGTTTAGGTCGTAGCATTTTAAAACAATCAAATTTAATTTGATTTGATTCTACGAATTATTGGCGTTAAATTCAACAGACGTGATTAAATTACACTGCGGTTCTCACACAAAAATCCACAATTCAAATCCAAAATATTCTACACAAGGATTCAACAACGACCAATACAAACAAAAAAAATCCTACTTAAATCCAACACGGAATCCACATAATCCATCAATATCCAACAATATTCCAACAACAGCCCTAAAACTAATTAGAGATCCAACGGCTTCAATCGTTCACGGTGAATTACTAATACTAACAACAGATCAACAATAGAATACAACAATAGATTCCAGGAATAAATCAATAGCTCGGGAACCGGGACTTATTGGAACTAGAATTGTTACACACCGGGTACAAGGAAGAGGTTCCTATCCGACACAGAAAACAAGAGCAATACAGCTCCCAAACTACAGCCAAAAACCTAAGTTCAAATATCCGAATCCAAAATAACTCAAAATTCGCCAGTGATATTTTTAACGCAGCTCTTATCCGCCAACAATAGACTCTCCGTTCTTATCAAACGCTGTACGTAGAATGCCCGCACGCAAACAAAATCCAAAATCTAACAAGTTCGAAGCCATGCGAACGCGCGAGCTTTGTCTACTCTCTCTAATGCACAGTCCCTATCGATGCGTTCTCTCTCTCGTCAGCACCTCAACCGAGCTAGCTATAATATTCCTTCACAATGTGAACAGTTTCAAGTCAATCGGTGATCTTTGTTTAACTACCGGCAACATCGGATCTCTCACTCGCTCTCATTAGTTAAAATAAATATTTTATCTAAAAAAATATTCTAATGACAAATAATAATTATTCCAATAAAATAATATTATTAAAATTATTTTTTTTATAAATACTAGAATCGGATGTGCCCCAAATTTTAAAACGTTACAAGGCATTTCAAAAATAGGTGCCGATAGGCATTTCAGATATAGGTGTCGATAGGCATTTCAGATATAGTTGACGATTGGCATTTTAAAAATAGGTGTCGATAGGCATTTCAGATATAGAAGCCGATAGGCATTTCAAATATAGGTGCCGATAGGCATTCCAGATATGGTTTCCGATAGGCATTTCAAATATAGGTGCTGATAGGCATCCCAGATATAGTTTCCGATAGGCATTTTAAAAATTGGTGCCGATAGGCATTTCAGATATAGGTGCCGATAGGCATTTCAGATATAGTTACCGATTGGCATTTTAAAAATAGGTGCCGCTAGGCATTTCAGATATAGAAGCTGATAGGTATGTCAAATATAGGTGTCGATAGGCATTTCAGATATAATTGCCGATAGGCATTTCAAATATAGGTGCTGATAGGTATTTCAGATGTAGTTTCCGATAGGCATTTCAAAAATAGGTGCCGATAGGAATTTCAGATATAGGTGCCGATAGGCATTTCAGATATAGTTGCCGATTGGCATTTTAAAAATAGGTGTCGATAGGCATTTCAGTTATAGAAGCCGATAGGCATTTCAAATATAGGTGCCGATAGGCATTCCAGATATGGTTGCCGATAGGCATTTCAAATATAGGTGCTGATAGGCATTCCAGAGGTAGTTTCCGATAGGCATTTCAAAAATTGGTGCCGATAGGCATTTCAGATATAGGTGCCGATAGGCATTTCTGATATAGTTGCCGATTGGCATTTTTAAAATAGGTGCCGATAGGCATTTTAGATGTAGTTTCCGATAGGCATTCCAAAAATAGGTGCCGATAGGCATTTCAGATATAGGCGCCGATAGGCATATCAGATAAGGTTGCCGATAGGCATTTAAAATATAGGTGCCGATAGGCATTTCAAATATAGATGTCGATAGGCATTTCAGATATGAATGCCGAAAGGCATTTCAGATATAGGTGCCGATAGGCATTTCTGATGTGGTTGCCGGTAGGCATTTTAAATATAGGTGCTGATAGGCAATTCAGATGTAGTTTCCTATAGGCATTTCAAAAAAAGATGCCGATAGGCATTTCAGATATAGGTGCCGATAGGCATTTCAGATATAGTTGCCGATTGGCATTTTAAAAATAGGTGCCGATAGGCATTTCAGATATAGAAGCCGATAGGTATGTCAAATATAGGTGTCGATAGGCATTTCAGATATAATTGCCGATAGGCATTTCAAATATAGGTGCTGATAGGCATTTCAGATGTAGTTTCCGATAGGCATTTCAAAAATAGGTGCCGATAGGCATTTCAGATATAGGTGCCGATAGGCATTTCAGATATAGTTGCCGATTGGCATTTTAAAAATAGGTGTCGATAGGCATTTCAGATATAATTGCCGATAGGCATTTCAAATATAGGTGCTGATAGGCATTTCAGATGTAGTTTCCGATAGGCATTTCAAAAATTGGTGCTGATAGGCATTTCAGATATAGGTGCCGATAGGCATTTCAGATGTAGTTTCCGAAAGGCATTTCAAAAATAGGTGCCGATAGGCATTTCAGATATAGGTGCCGATAGGCATTTCACATATAGCTGCCGATTGGCATTTTAAAAATAGGTGCCGATAGGCATTTCAGATATAGAAGCCGATAGGCATTTCAAATATAGGTGCCGATAGGCATTCCAGATATGGTTGCCGATAGGCATTTCAAATTTAAGTGCTGATAGGCATTTCAGATGTAGTTTCCGATAGGCATTTCAAAAATAGGTACCGATAAGCATTTCAGATATAGGTGCCGATAGGCATTTCAGATATAGTTGCCGATTGGCATTTTGGAAATAGGTGACGATAGGCATTTCAGATATAGAAGCCGATAGGCATTTCAAATATAGGTGCCGATAGGCATTTCAGATATAGTTGCCGATTGGCATTTAAAAATAGGTGCCGATAGGCATTTCAGATATAGAAGCCGATAGGCATTTCAAATATAGTTGCCGATAGGCATTACAGATATGGTTGCCGATAGACATTTCAAATATAAGTGCTGATAGGCATTTCAGATGTAGTTTCCGATAGGCATTTCAAAAATTGGTGCCGATAGGCATTTCAGATATAGTTGCCGATTGGCATTTTAAAAACAGGTGCCGATAGGCATTTTAGATATAGAAGCCGATAGGCATTTTTAATATGGGTGCCGATAAGCATTCCAGATATGGTTGCCGATAGGCATTTCAAATATAGGTGCTGATAGGCATTTTAGATGTAGTTTCCGATAGGCATTTCAAAAATAGGTGCCTATAGGCATTTCAGTTATAAGTGCCGATAGGCATTTCAGATATAGTTTCCAATTGGCATTTTAAAAATAGGTGCCGATAGGCATTTCAGATATAAAAGCCGATAGGCATTTCAAATATAGGTGCCGATAGGCATTCGAGATATGGTTGCCGATAGGCATTTCAAATATAGGTGCTGATAGGCATTTTAGATGTAGTTTCCGATAGGCATTTCAAAAATTGATGCCGATAGGCATTTCAAATATAGGTGCTGATAGGCATTTTAGATGTACTTTCCGATAGGCATTTCAAAAATTGATGCCGATAGGCATTTCAGATATAGGTGCCGATAGGCATTTCAGATATAGTTGCCGATTGGCATTTTAAAAACAGGTGCCGATAGGCATTTATATATAGAAGCCGATAGGTATTTCAAATATAGGTGTCGATAGGCATTTCAGATATGGTTGCCGATAGGCATTTCAGATAGTTTCCGAAAGGCATTTCAAAAATAGGTGCCGATAGGCTTTTCAGATATAGGTGCCGATAGGCATTTCAGATATAGTTGCCGATTGGCATTTTAAAAATAGGTGCCGATAGGCATTTCAGATATAGAAGCCGATAGGCATTTCAAATATAGGTGCCGAGAGGCAATCCAGATATGGTTGTTGATAGGCATTTCAAATATAAGTGCTGATAGGCATTTCAGATGTAGTTTCCGATAGGCATTTCAAAAATAGGTACCGATAGGCATTTCAGATATAGGTGCCGATAGGCATTTCAGATATATTTGCCAATTGGCATTTTAAAAATAGGTGTCGAAAGGCATTTCAGATATAGAAGCCGATAGGTATTTCAAATATAGGTGCCGATAGGCATTCCAGAAATGGTTGCCGATAGGCATTTCAAATATAGGTGCTGATAATCATTTCAGATGTAGTTTCCGATAGGCATTTCAAAAATAGGTGCCGATAGGCATTTCAGATATAGGTGCCGATAGGCATTACAGATATAGTTGCCGATTGGCATTTTAAAAATAGGTGCCGATAGGCATTTTACATGTAGTTTCTGATAGGCATTTCAAAAATAGGTGCCGATAGGCATTTCAGATATAGGTGCCGATAGGCATATCAGATATAGTTGCCGATAGGCATTTAAAATATAGGTGTTGATAGGCATTTCAAATATAGGTGTCGATAGGCATTTCAGATATAAATGCCGAAAGGCATTTTAGATATAGGTGCCGATAGGCATTTCTGATGTGGTTGCCGATAGGCATTTCGAAAATAGGTGCTGATAGGCATTTCAGATGTAGTTTTCGATAGGCATTTCAAAAATAGGTGCCGATAGGCATTTCAGATATAGGTGCCGATAGGCACTTCAGATATAGTTGCCGAATGGCATTTAAAAATTGGTGCCGATAGGCATTTGAGATATAGAAGCCGATAGGCATTTCAAATATAGGTGCCGATAGGCATTCCAGATATGGTTGCCGATAGGCATTTCAAATATAGGTGCTGATAGGCATTTCAGATGTAGTTTCCGATAGGCATTTCAAAAATAGGTGCCGATGGGCATTTCAGATATAGGTGCAGATAGGCATTTCAGATATAGTTGCCGATTGGCATTTTAAAAATAGATGCCGATAGGCATTTCAGTTAAAGAAGCCGATAGGCATTTCAAATATAGGTACCGATAGGCATTCCAGATATAATTGCCGATAGGCATTTCAAATATAGGCGCTAATAGGCATTTCAGATGTAGTTTCCGATAGGCATTTCAAGAATTGGTGCCGATAGGCATTTCAGATATAGGGGCCGATAGGCATTTCAGATATAGTTGCCGATTGGCATTTTAAAATAGGAGCCGATAGGCATTTCAGATATAGAAGCCGATAGGTATTTCAAATATAGGTGTCGATAGGCATTTCAGATTTAGTTGCCGATAGGCATTTCAAATATTGGTGCTGATAGGCATTTCAGATGTAGTTTCCGATAGGCATTTCAAAAATAGGTGCCGATAGGCATTTCAGATATAGGTGACGATAGGCATTACAGATATAGTTGCCGATTGGCATTTTAAAAATAGGTGCCGATAGGCATTTCAGATATAGAAGCCGATAGGCATTTCAAATATAGGTGCTGATAGGCATTCCAGATGTAGTTTCTGACAGGCATTTCAAAAATTGGTGCCGATAGGCATTTCAGATATAGTTACCGATTGGCATTTTAAAAATAGGTGCCGAAAGGCATTTCAGATATAGAAGCCGATAGGTATTTCAAATATAAGGGGCGATAGGCATTTCAGATATGGTTGCCGATAGGCATTTCAAATATAGATGCTGATAGGCATTTCAGATGGAGTTTCCGATAGGCATTTCAGATGTAGTTTCCGATAGGCATTTCAAAAATAGGTACCGATAAGCATTTCAGATATAGGTGCCGATAGGCATTTCAGATATAGAAGCCGATAGGCATTTCAAATATAGGTGCCGATAGGCATTTCAGATATAGTTGCCGATTGGCATTTTAAAAATAGGTGAAGATAGGCATTTCAGATATAGAAGCCGATAGGCATTTCAAATATAGGTGCCGATAAGCCTTACAGATATGGTTGCCGATAGGCATTTCAAATATAAGTGCTGATAGGCATTTCAGATGTAGTTTCCGATAGGCATTTCAAAAATTTGTGCTGATAGGCATTTCAGATATAGTTGCCGATTGGCATTTTAAAAACAGGTGCCGATAGGCATTTCAGATATAGAAGCCGATAGGTATTTCAAATATAGGTGTCGATAGGCATTTCAGATATGGTTGCCGATAGGCATTTCAAATATAAAAGCAGATAGGCATTTCAGATGTAGTTTCTGAAAGGCATTTCAAAAATAGGTGCCGATAGGCATTTCAGATATAGGTGCCGAAAGGCATTTCAGATATAGTTGCCGATTGGCATTTTAAAAACAGGTGCCGATAGGCATTTCAGATATAGAAGCCGATAGGCATTTCAAATATGGGTGCCGATAAGCTTTCCAGATATGGTTGCCGATAGGCATTTCAAATATAGGTGCTGATAGGCATTTCAGATGTAGTTTCCGATAGGCATTTCAAAAATAGGTGCGGATAGGCATTTCAGATATAGGTGCCGATAGGCATTTCAGATATAGTTGCCAATTGGCATTTTAAAAATAGGTGCCGATAGGCATTTCAGAATATAAAAGCCGATAGGCATTTCAAATATAGGTGCCGATAGGCATTTGAGATATGGTTGCCGATAGGCATTTCAAATATAGGTGCTGATAGGCATTTTAGATGTAGTTTCCGATAGGCATTTCAAAAATTGATGCCGATAGGCATTTCAAATATAGGTGCTGATAGGCATTTTAGATGTAGTTTCCGATAGGCATTTCAAAAATAGGTGCCGATAGGCATTTCAGATATAGGTGCCGATAGGCATTTCAGATATAGTTGCCAATTGGCATTTTAAAAATAGGTGCCGATAGGCATTTCAGATATAGAAGCCGATAGGCATTTCAAGTATAAGTGCTGATAGGCATTTCAGATGTAGTTTCCGATAGGCATTTTAAAAATGGGTACCGATAGGCATTTCAGATATAGAAGCCGATAGGTATTTCAAATATAGGTGTCGATAGGCATTTCAGATATGGTAGCCGATAGGCATTTCAAATATAGGTGCTGATAGGCATTTCAGATGTAGTTTCCGATAGGCATTTCAAAAATAGGTGCCGATAGGCATTTCAGATATAGGTGCCGATAGGCATTTCAGATATAGTTGCCGATTGGCATTTTAAAAATAGGTGCCAAAAGGCATTTTACATGTAGTTTCCGATAGGCATTTCAAAAATAGGTGCCGATAGACATTTCAGATATAGGTGCCGATAGGCATATCAGATATAGTTGCCGATAGGCATTTAAAATATAGGTGCCGATAGGCATTTCAAATATAGGTGTCGATAGGCATTTCAGATATAAATGCTGAAAGGCATTTCAGATATAGGTGCCGATTGGCATTTCTGATGTGGTTGCCGATAGGCATTTCAAATATAGGTGCCGATAGGCACTTCAGATATAGTTGCTGATTGGCATTTTAAAAATAGGTGCCGATAGGCATTGCAGATATAGAAGCCGATAGGCATTTCAAATATAGGTGCCGATAGGCATTCCAGATATGGTTGGCGATAGGCATTTCAAATATAGGTGCTGATAGGCATTTCAGATGTAGTTTCCGATAGGCATTTCAAAAATAGGTGCCGATAGGCATTTCAGATATAGGTGCAGATAGGCATTTCAGATATAGTTGCCGATTAGCATTTTAAAAATAGGTGCTGATAGGCATTTCAGTTAAAGAAGCCGATAGGCATTTCAAATATAGGTGCCGATAGGCATTCCAGATATGGTTGCCGATAGGCATTTTAAATATAGGCGCTGATAGGCAGTTCAGATGTAGTTTCCGATAGGCATTTCAAAAATTGGTGCCGATAGGCATTTCAGATATAGGGGCCGATAGGCATTTCAGATATAGTTGCCGATTGGCATTTTAAAAATAGGTGCCGATAGGCATTTCAGATATAGAAGCCGATAGGAATTTCAAATATAGGTGTCGATAGGCATTTCAGATATAGAAGCTGATAGGCGTTTCAAATATAGGTGCCGATAGGCATTCCAGATATGGTTGCCGATAAGCATTTCAAATATAGTTGCTGATAGGCATTTCAGATGTAGTTTCCGATAGGCATTTCTAAAATTGGTGCCGATAGGCATTTCAGATATAGGTGCCGATAGGCATTTCAGATATAGTCGCCGATTGGCATTTTAAAAATAGGTGCCGATAGGCATTTCAGATATAATTGCCGATAGGCATTTCAAATATACGTGCTGATAGGTATTTTAGATGTAGTTTCCGATAGGCATTTCAAAAATAGGTGCCGATAGGCATTTCAAATATAGTTGCCGATTGGCATTTTAAAAATAGGTGCCGATAGGCATTTTAGATGTAGTTTCCGATAGGCATTTCAAAAATAGGTGCCGATAGGCATTTCAGATATAGGTGCCGATAGGCATATCAGATATAGTTGCCGATAGGCATTTTAAATATAGGTGCTGATAGGTATTTCAATATAGGTGTCGATAGGCATTTCAGATATAAATGCCGAAAGGCATTTCAGATATAGGTGCCGATAGGCATTTCTGATGTGGTTGCCGATAGGCATTTCAAAAATTGATGCCGATAGGCATTTCAAATATAGGTGCTGATAGGCATTTTAGATGTAGTTTCCGATAGGCATTTCAAAAATAGGTGCCGATAGGCATTTCAGATATAGGTGCCGATAGGCATTTCAGATATAGTTGCCAATTGGCATTTTAAAAATAGGTGCCGATAGGCATTTCAGATATAGAAGCCGATAGGCATTTCAAATATAGGTGCCGATAGGCAATCCAGATATGGTTGCCGATAGGCATTTCAAATATAAGTGCTGATAGGCATTTCAGATGTAGTTTCCGATAGGCATTTCAAAAATAGGTACCGATAGGCATTTCAGATATAGAAGCCGATAGGTATTTCAAATATAGGTGTCGATAGGCATTTCAGATATGGTAGCCGATAGGCATTTCAAATATAGGTGCTGATAGGCATTTCAGATGTAGTTTCCGATAGGCATTTCAAAAATAGGTGCCGATAGGCATTTCAGATATAGGTGCCGATAGGCATTTCAGATATAGTTGCCGATTGGCATTTTAAAAATAGGTGCCAAAAGGCATTTTACATGTAGTTTCCGATAGGCATTTCAAAAATAGGTGCCGATAGACATTTCAGATATAGGTGCCGATAGGCATATCAGATATAGTTGCCGATAGGCATTTAAAATATAGGTGCCGATAGGCATTTCAAATATAGGTGTCGATAGGCATTTCAGATATAAATGCTGAAAGGCATTTCAGATATAGGTGCCGATAGGCATTTCAGATATAGGTGCCGATAGGCACTTCAGATATAGTTGCCGATTGGCATTTTAAAAATACATAGGTGCCGATAGGCATTTCAGATATAGAAGCCGATAGGCATTTCAAATATAGGTGCCGATAGGCATTCCAGATATGTTTGGCGATAGGCATTTCAAATATAGGTGCTGATAGGCATTTCAGATGTAGTTTCCGATAGGCATTTCAAAAATAGGTGCCGATATGCATTTCAGATATAGGTGCAGATAGGCATTTCAGATATAGTTGCCGATTGGCATTTTAAAAATAGGTGCTGATAGGCATTTCAGTAAAAGAAGCCGATAGGCATTTCAAATATAGGTGCCGATAGGCATTCCAGATATGGTTGCCGATAGGCATTTTAAATATAGGCGCTGATAGGCATTTCAGATGTAGTTTCCGATAGGCATTTCAAAAATTGGTGCCGATAGGCATTTCAGATATAGGGGTCGATAGGCATTTCAGATATAGTTGCCGATTGGCATTTTAAAAATAGGTGCCGATAGGCATTTCAGATATAGAAGCCGATAGGAATTTCAAATATAGGTGTCGATAGGCATTCCAGATATGGTTGCCGATAAGCATTTCAAATATAGTTGCTGATAGGCATTTCAGATGTAGTTTCCGATAGGCATTTCAAAAATTGGTGCCGATAGGCATTTCAGATATAGGTGCCGTTAGGCATTTCAGATATAGTCGCCGATTGGCATTTTAAAAATAGGTGCCGATAGGCATTTCAGATATAATTGCCGATAGGCATTTCAAATATACGTGCTGATAGGTATTTTAGATGTAGTTTCCGATAGGCATTTCAAAAATAGGTGCCGATAGGCATTTCAGATATAGTTGCCGATTGGCATTTTAAAAATAGGTGCCGATAGGCATTTTAGATGTAGTTTCCGATAGGCATTTCAAAAATAGGTGCCGATATGCATTTCAGATATAGGTGCCGATAGGCATATCAGATATAGTTGCCGATAGGCATTTTAAATATAGGTGCTGATAGGTATTTCAAATATAGGCATTTCAGATATAAATGCCGAAAGGCATTTCAGATATAGGTGCCGATAGGCATTTCTGATGTGGTTGCCGATAGGCATTTCAAATATAGGTGCTGATAGGCATTTCAGATATAGAAGCCGATAGGCATTTCAAATATAGGTGCCGATAGGCATTTCAGATATAGGTGCCGATAGGCATATCAGATATAGTTGCCGATAGGCATTTTAAATATAGGTGCTGATAGGTATTTCAAATAAAGGTGTCGATAGGCATTTCAGATATAAATGCCGAAAGGCATTTCAGATATAGGTGCCGATAGGCATTTCTGATGTGGTTGCCGATAGGTATTTCAAAAATAGGTGCCGATAGGCATTTCAGTTATAGGTGCCGATAGGCACTTCAGATATAGTTGCCGATTGGCATTTTAAAAATAGGTGCCGATAGGCATTTCAGATATAGAAGCCGATAGGCATTTCAAATATAGGTGCCGATAGGCATTCCAGATATGGTTGCCGATAGGCATTTCAAATATAGATGCTGATAGGCATTTCAGATGTAGTTGCCGATAGGCATTTTAAAAATTGGTGCCGATAGGTATTTCAGATATAGGTGCCGATAGGCATTTCAGATATAGTTGCCGATTGGCATTTTAAAAATAGGTGCCGATAGGCATTTCAGATATAGAAGCCGATAGGTATTTCAAATATAGGTGTCGATAGGCATTTCAGATATAGTTGCCGATAGACATTTCAAATATTGGTGCTGATAGGCATTTCAGATGTAGTTTCCGATAGGAATTTCAAAAATAGGTGCCGATAGGCATTTCAGATATAGGTGCCGATAGGCATTACAGATATAGTTGCCGATTGGCATTTTAAAAATAGGTGCCGATAGGCATTCCAGATATAGAAGCCGATAGGCATTTCAAATATAGGTGCTGATAGGCATTAAAGATGTAGTTTCCGATCGGCATTTCAAAAATTGATGCCGATAGGCATTTCAAATATAGGTGCTGATAGGCATTTTAGATGTAGTTTCCGATAG
The DNA here is from genome assembly GCA_034508555.1 of Venustoraphidia nigricollis. NCBI lineage: Eukaryota > Metazoa > Arthropoda > Insecta > Raphidioptera > Raphidiidae > Venustoraphidia > Venustoraphidia nigricollis. The sequence continues at coordinate 155,997 of JAVRKA010000250.1, forward strand.
GCATTTCAAAAATTGATGCCGATAGGCATTTCAGATATAGGTGCCGATAGGCATTTTAGATATAGTTGCCGATTGGCATTTTAAAAACAGGTGCCGATAGGCATTTCATATATAGAAGCCGATAGGTATTTCAAATATAGGTGTCGATAGGCATTTCAGATATGGTTGCCGATAGGCATTTCAGATAGAGTTTCCGAAAGGCATTTCAAAAATAGGTGTTGATAGGCATTTTAGATATAGATGCCGATAGGCATTTAAAATATAGGTGCCGATAGGCATTTCAAATATAGATGTCGATAGGCATTTCAGATATAAATGCCGAAAGGCATTTCATATATAGGTGCCAATAGGCATTTCTGATGTGGTTGCCGATAGGCATTTTAAATATAGGTGCTGATAGGCATTTCAGATGTAGTTTCCGAAAGGCATTTCAAAATTAGGTGTTGATAGGCATTTTAGATATAGATGCCGATAGGCATTTAAAATATAGGTGCCGATAGGCATTTCAAATATAGGTGTCGATAGGCATTTCAGATATGAATGCCGAAAGGCATTTCAGATATAGGTGCCGATAGGCATTTCTGATGAGGTTACCGATAGGCATTTTAAATATAGGTGCTGATAGGCATTTTAGATGTAGTTTCCGATAGGCATTTCAAAAATAGGTGCCGATAGGCATTTCAGATATAGTTGCCGATTGGCATTTTAAAAATAGGTGCCGATAGGCATTTTAGATGTAGTTTCCGATAAGCATTTCAAAAATAGGTGCCGATAGGCATTTCAGATATAGGTGCCGATAGGCATTTCAGATATAGATGCCGATAGGCATTTAAAATATAGGTTCCGATAGCATTTCAAATATAGGTGTCGATAGGCATTTCAGATATAAATGCCGAAAGGCATTTCAGATATAGATGCCGATAGGCATTTCTGATGTGGTTGCCGATAGGCATTTTAAATATTGGAGCTGATAGGCATTTCAGATGTAGTTTTCGATAGGCATCTCAAAAATAGGTGCCGATAGGCATTTCAGATATAGAAGCCGATAGGCATTTCAAATATAGGTGCCGATAGGCATTCCAGATATGGTTGCCGATAGGCATTTCAAATATAGGTGCTGTTAGGCATTTCAGATGTAGTTTCTGATAGGCATTTCAAGAATAGGTGCCGATAGGCATTTCAGATATAGTTGCCGATAGGCATTTCAGATATAGTTGCCGATTGGCATTTTAAAAATAGGTGCCGATAGGCATTTTAGATATAGAAGCCGATTGGCATTTCAAATATAGGTGCCGATAGACATGCCAGATATGGTTGCCGATAGGCATTTCAAATATAGGTGCTGATAGGCATTTCAGATGTAGTTTCCGATAGGCATTTCAAAAATTGGTGCCGATAGGCATTTCAGATATAGGTGCCGATAGGCATTTCAGATATAGTTGCCGATTGGCATTTTAAAAATAGGTGCCGATAGGCATTTCAGATATAAAGGCCAATAGGTATTTCAAATATAGGTGTCGATACGCATTTCAGATATGGTTGCCGATAGGCATTTCAAATATAGGTGCTGATAGGCATTTCAGATGTAGTTTCCGATAGGCATCTCAAAAATAGGTGCCGATAGGCATTTCTGATATAGGTGATGATAGGCATTTCAGATATAGTTGCCGATTGGCATTTTAAAAATAGGTGCCGATAGGCATTTTAGATATAGAAGCCGATAGGCATTTCAAATATAGGTGCCGATAGGCATTCCAGATATGGTTGCCGATAGGCATTTCAAAAATACGTGCTGATAGGCATTTCAGATGTAGTTTCCGATAGGCATTTAAAAAATAGGTGCCGATAGGCATTTCAGATATAGGTGCCGATAGGCATTTTAGATATAGTTGCCAATTGGCATTTTAAAAATAGGTGCCGATAGGCATTTCAGATATAGAAGCCGATAGGCATTTCAAATATAGGTGCCGATAGGCATTCCAGATATGGTTGCCGATAGGCATTTCAAATATAGGTGCCGATTGGCATTTTTAAAATAGGTGCCGATAGGCATTTCAGATAGAGAAGCCGATAGGTATTTCAAATATACGTGTCGATAGGCATTTCAGATATGGTTGCCAATAAGCATTTCAAATATAGGTGCTGATAGGTATTTCAGATGTAGTTTCCGATAGGCATTTCAAAAATAGGCGCCGATAGGCATTTCAGATATAGGTGCCGATAGGCATTTTAGATAGAGTTGACGATTGGCATTTTAAAAATAGGTGTCGATAGGCATTTCAGATATAGAAGCCGATAGGCATTTCAAATATAGGTGCCGATAGGCATTCCAGATATGGTTGCCGATAGGCATTTTAAATATAGGTGCTGATAGGGATCCCAGATGTAGTTTCCGATAGGCATTTTAAAAATTGGTACCGATAGGCATTTCAGATATAGGTGCCGATAGGCATTTCAGATATAGTTGCCGATTGGCATTTTAAAAATAGGTGCCGATAGGCATTTTAGATGTAGTTTCCGATAGGCATTTCAAAAATAGGTGCCGATAGGCATTTCAGATATAGGTGCCGATATGCATTTCAGATATAGATGCCGATAGGCATTTAAAATATATATGTGCCGATAGGCATTTCAAATATAGGTGTCGATAGGCATTTCAGATATAAATGCCGAAAGGCATTTCAGATTTAGGTGTCGATAGGCATTTCAGATATAGATGCCGATAGGCATTTAAAATATAGGTGCCGATAGGCATTTCAAATAAAGGTGTCGATAGGCATTTCAGATATAAATGCCGAAAGGCATTTCAGATATAGGTGCCGATAGGCATTTCTGATGTGGTTGCCGATAGGCATTTTAAATATAGGAGCTGATAGGCATTTCAGATGTAGTTTTTGATAGGCATTTCAAAAATAGGTGCCGATAGGCATTTCAGATATAGGTGCCGATAGGCACTCAGATATAGTTGCCGATTGGCATTTTAAAAATAGGTGCCGATAGGCATTTCAGATATAGAAGCCGATAGGCATTTCAAATATAGGTGCCGATGGGCATTCCAGATATGGTTGCCGATAGGCATTTCAAATATAGGTGCTGATAGGCATTTCAGATGTAGTTTTCGATAGGCATTTCAAGAATAGGTGCCGATAGGCATTTCAAGAATAGGTGCCGATAGGCATTTCAGATATAGGTGCCGATAGGCATTTCAGATATAGTTGCCGATTGGCATTTTAAAAATAGGTGCCGATAGGCATTCCAGATATGGTTGCCGATAGGCATTTCAAATATAGGTGCTGATAGGCATTTCAGATGTAGTTTCCGATAGGCATTTCAAGAATAGGTGCCGATAGGCATTTCAGATATAGGTGCCGATAGGCATTTCAGATATAGTTGCCGATTGGCATTTTAAAAATAGGTGCCGATAGGCATTTTAGATATAGAAGCCGATAGGCATTTCAAATATAGGTGCCTATAGACATGCCAGATATGGTTGCCGATAGGCATTTTAAATATAGGTGCTGATAGGCATTTCAGATGTAGTTTCCGATAGGCATTTCAAAAATTGGTGCCGATAGGCATTTCAGATATAGGTGCCGATAGGCATTTCAGATATAGTTGCCGATTGGCATTTTAAAAATAGGTGCCGATATGCATTTCAGATATAAAGGCCGATAGGTATTTCAAATATAGGTGTCGATACGCATTTCAGATATGGTTGCCGATAGGCATTTCAAATATAGGTGCTGATAGGCATTTCAGATGTAGTTTGCGATAGGCATTTCAAAAATACGTGCAGATAGGCATTTCTGATATAGGTGATGATAGGCATTTCAGATATAGTTGCCGATTGGCATTTTAAAAATAGGTACCGATAGGCATTTTAGATATAGAAGCCGATAGGCATTTCAAATATAAGTGCCGATAGGCATTCCAGATATGGTTGCCGATAGGCATTTCAAATATAGGTGCTGATAGGCATTTCAGATGTAGTTTCCGATAGGCACTTAAAAAATAGGTGCCGATAGGCATTTCAGATATAGAAGCCGATAGGCATTTCAAATATAGGTGCCGATAGGCATTCCAGATATGGTTGCCGATAGGCATTTCAAATATAGGTGCTGATAGGCATTGCAGATGTAGTTTTCGATAGGTATTTCAAAAATTGGTGCCGATAGGCATATCAGATATAGGTGCCGATAGGCATTTCAGATATAGTTGCCGATTTGCATTTTAAAAATAGGTGCCGATAGGCATTTCAGATAGAGAAGCCGATAGGTATTTCAAATATAGGTGTCGATAGGCATTTCAGATATGGTTGCCGATAAGCATTTCAAATATAGGTGCTGATAGGTATTTCAGATGTAGTTTCCGATAGGCATTTCAAAAATAGGTGCCGATAGGCATTTCAGATATAGGTGCCGATAGGCATTTTAGATAGAGTTGACGATTGGCATTTTAAAAATAGGTGTCGATAGGCATTTCAGATATAGAAGCCGATAGGCATTTCAAATATAGGTGTCGATAGGCATTCCAGATATGGTTGCCGATAGGCATTTCAAATATAGGTGCTGATAGGCATCCCAGATGTAGTTTCCGATAGGCATTTTAAAAATTGGTACCGATAGGCATTTCAGATATAGGTGCCGATAGGCATTTCAGATATAGTTGCCGATTGGCATTTTAAAAATAGGTGCCGATAGGCATTTCAGATATAGGTGCCGATAGGCATTTCTGATGTGGTTGCCGATAGGCATTTTAAATATAGGTGCTGATAGGCATTTTAGATGTAGTTTCCGATAGGCATTTCAAAAATAGGTGCCGATAGGCATTTTAGATATAGTGGCCGATTGGCATTTTAAAAATAGGTGCCGATAGGCATTTTAGATGTAGTTTCCGATAGGCATTTCAAAAATAGGTGCCGATAGGCATTTCAGATATAAATGCCGAAAAGCATTTCAGATATAGGTGCCGATAGGCATTTCAGATATAGATGCCGATAGGCATTTAAAATATAGGTGCCGATAGGCATTTCAAATATAGGTGTCGATAGGCATTTCAGATATAAATGCTGAAAGGCATTTCAGATATAGGTGCCGATAGGCATTTCTGATGTGGTTGCCGATAGGCATTTTAAATATAGGAGCTGATAGGCATTTCAAATGTATTTTTCGATAGGCATTTCAAAAATAGGTGCCGATAGGCATTTCAGATATAGGTGCCGATAGGCACTCAGATATAGTTGCCGATTGGCATTTTAAAAATAGGTGCCGATAGACATTTCAGATATAGAAGCCGATTGGCATTTCAAATATAGGTGCCGATAGGCATTTTAAAAATAGGTGCCGATAGGCATTTTAGATATAGAAGCCGATAGGCATTTCAAATATAGGTGCCTATAGACATGCCAGATATGGTTGCCGATAGGCATTTCAAATATAGGTGCTGATAGGCATTTCAGATGTAGTTTCCGATAGGCATTTCAAAAATTGGTGCCGATAGGCATTTTAGATATAGGTGCCGATAGGCATTTCAGATATAGTTGCCGAATGGCATTTTAAAAATAGGTGCCGATATGCATTTCAGATATAAAGGCCGATAGGTATTTCAAATATAGGTGTCGATACGCATTTCAGATATGGTTGCCGATAGGCATTTCAAATATAGGTGCTGATAGGCATTTCAGATGTAGTTTGCGATAGGCATTTCAAAAATAGGTGCAGATAGGCATTTCTGATATAGGTGATGATAGGCATTTCAGATATAGTTGCCGATTGGCATTTTAAAAATAGGTGCCGATAGGCATTTTAGATATAGAAGCCGATAGGCATTTCAAACATAGGTGCCCATAGGCATTCCAGATATGGTTGCCGATAGGCATTTCAAATATAGGTGCTGATAGGCATTTCAGATGTAGTTTCCGATAGGCATTTAAAAAATAGGTGCCGATAGGCATTTCAGATATAGGTGCCGATAGGCATTTTAGATATAGTTGCCAATTTGCATTTTAAAAATAGGTGCCGATAGGCATTTCAGATAGAGAAGCCGATAGGTATTTCAAATATAGGTGTCGATAGGCATTTCAGATATGGTTGCCGATAGGCATTTCAAATATAGGTGCTGATAGGCATCCCAGATGTAGTTTCCGATAGGCATTTTAAAAATTGGTACCGATAGGCATTTCAGATATAGGTGCCGATAGGCATTTCAGATATAGTTGCCGATTGGCATTTTAACCCTAGGATGCATAAGGTGAGTCTGCGGGACTCACGCTGTTAGTTGAAGTTGCGTATTATCGTAACCGATAAAGCTACAATATTTTCGCTTTAGGAATGCTTTATTTAAACTGTTTTATAACACCTTCTTTGCACATATAATTACCAGGATTTCCACAAAAAAAATTATAACAATATTTTCACCTGTACCACGTTTGTACATAAGGTGAGTCTCTGAGACTCAGGTATAAATATAGCTTTACTTGGAGGTATTCGTAAATGGCAACGTTGTAAATCTTAAATGTTATGTCTATAGTTATGTTTATAGTTGTGTCTATGGTTTTGTTTATTGTTATTTATACATAATGGGTGTTCGATACTTATCAGAGGAGTTCATTCAGTTCTCGTGAATTTGAGTGCATAGACGTTTTTCTTGTTATATTTTATCAATGTTCCAGAGTTTGCTTGAGTTATTAATTGTCAGGTAAGAGTATTTATATATTACTAATTGTGTTCCTTAGGGATATTACACATGGATGGTGGATAATAAAGGAGTCCGTACTGTATTTATAACTTTTTTATATAAAACATTTATTTTTTAGTACATCATTGTAATATGGCATCAGGTCGCAAAAATAGGTCGTCAGTTAGGTGCAATGATCCTGATTTTGATCATATAGTTCTACAGTGGACTGCTGAGGCCGAATCAGATTTTTCTAGTTCCAGTGACGACTCAGAATTCGATGAGGATTTTATTCCAGAAACACCCGATAGTGACGAAGAATATGCAAGTTCGTCCGATAGCGAAGAAGAAGAAAACCCAGTGTCGAGTAATAACGATACTCAGGATGAAACAGTTATGGTTGGATTAAATGGTTATAAATGGAAATCTATTGCCCCTCCTCCAACAAAAAGTCTTTGTCATAACATTGTACGTTTTACTGCCGGTCCAAGACAACGAAATAAAATTTTTTCCGTGCTCGATTCTTGGAATGCATTTATAACTGAAGAAATTGTTCAAGAAATTGTTATTTGCACAAATAGAGAAGCAAATCGACAGTATTCTGCAAAAGGAAAAACATGGAAGAACACGGACGTTGTCGAACTGAACGCTTTTTTTGGATTGCTGATGTTGGCTGGAGTTGAGAAGCAGTGGGATAACTCAATACGGGAACTATTCTTGGATAAATGTTCCAATCCTATGTACAGAGCAACAATGTCTGTAAATCGGTTTGAGAATATACGACGATTTGTCAGGTATGATGATAAAAGAACTCGTGCAGCGCGTCTAGAAACAGACAAACTCGCACCAATACGATATGTCTGGGAACTATTTCTTACTCAGTGCAGGAAAAATATGATTCCAAAAGTGAATTTGACAATTGATGAGCAGTTGCTTGGATTTCGAGGACGCTGTGGTTTTATTCAGTATATGCCAAGCAAGCCTGCGAAATATGGCATTAAATTTTTCTGGATGTGCGAAAGTGAAACTGGCTATGCTATTGATGGGTTGATTTATATTGGCAAACAGCCTGGTGAAGAAGTGCAACACAATTTAGGAAAGACAATAGTCAATAAACTTACGGATTGTGTCAAAAACACATCTCGAAACTTGACATGTGATAATTTCTTTGCCAGTGTGCCGTTATTTGAGGACCTTTTAAAAATAGGAATTACTTCCGTAGGAACGATTCGCCAAAACAAAAGAGAAATACCACTCAGCCTCAAAGCATCTAAGGACCGACCAGTATATTCTTCAATGTTCGGATTTAACGAAAACCTTACAATAGTAAGTTATGTACCAAAAAAGAATAAAGCGGTTACCCTTCTAAGTACTTTGCACCACGATACTATGGTAAATGAAAACAGTGCAAAGAAGAAGCCAGAAATCATTGAATTTTATAATAAAACAAAAGGAGGCGTCGACCATATGGATCAAATGGTGGGGAATTATACTTGCAAAAGGCAAACAAGACGATGGCCTTTTGCGGTATTTTCTAACATGTTAGATGTCGCTGCTCTTAACGCATTTTTTTTGTATACAAGCGAGCATACATTTGAAATCGGCAAAAGTCATCGAAGGCGACTTTTTATAAAAGATCTTTGCAAGGCATTAGTGACACCCTGCATGGTAAGAAGGTCTAAAAACCCATATTTGCGCAAAGAAACATTGAACGACATGAAAATGTTTATCGAAATTACGACACCAACCGCAAATGAAGAACCACCAGCAAAAAAACGGCGTTGTTACGAATGTCCCTCTAAATTAGGTAGAATGAGCAAAGTTATATGTAGCAAATGTACAAAAAATGTATGTAGGGAACATAGTTCTATAATTTGCAATAATTGTAAATAAATATTATAAATATATAATTTTGTTTTTTATGCTCAATTCAATGTATCTCTGTTATGAGTCTCGCAGACTCACCTTATGTAAAAGTGTAAAATTTTAACCTTATGCATCCTAGGGTTAAAAATAGGTGCCGATAGGCATTTCAGATATAGGTGCCGATAGGCATTTCTGATGTGGTTGCCGATAGGCATTTTAAATATAGGTGCTGATAGGCATTTTAGATGTAGTTTCCGATAGGCATTTCAAAAATAGGTGCCGATAGGCATTTCAGATATAGTAACCGATTGGCATTTTAAAAATAGGTGCCGATAGGCATTTTAGATGTAGTTTCCGATAGGCATTTCAAAAATAGGTGCCGATAGGCATTTCAGATATAGGTGCCGATATGCATTTCAGATATAGTTGCCGATTGGCATTTTAAAAATAGGTGCCGATATGCATTTCAGATATAAAGGCCGATAGGTATTTCAAATATAGGTGTCGATACGCATTTCAGATATGGTTGCCGATAGGCATTTCAAATATAGGTGCTGATAGGCATTTCAGATGTAGTTTGCGATAGGCATTTCAAAAATAGGTGCAGATAGGCATTTCTGATATAGGTGATGATAGGCATTTCAGATATAGTTGCCGATTGGCATTTTAAAAATAGGTACCGATAGGCATTTTAGATATAGAAGCCGATAGCCATTTCAAATATAAGTGCCGATAGGCATTCCAGATATGGTTGCCGATAGGCATTTCAAATATAGGTGCTGATAGGCATTTCAGATGTAGTTTCCGATAGGCATTTAAAAAATAGGTGCCGATAGGCATTTCAGATATAGGTGCCGATAGGCATTTTAGATATAGTTGCCAATTTGCATTTTAAAAATAGGTGCCGATAGGCATTTCAGATATAGAAGCCGATAGGCATTTCAAATATAGGTGCCGATAGGCATTCCAGATATGGTTGCCGATAGGCATTTCAAATATAGGTGCTGATAGGCATTGCAGATGTAGTTTTCGATAGGTATTTCAAAAATTGGTGCCGATAGGCATATCAGATATAGGTGCCGATAGGCATTTCAGATATAGTTGCCGATTTGCATTTTAAAAATAGGTGCCGATAGGCATTTCAGATAGAGAAGCCGATAGGTATTTCAAATATAGGTGTCGATAGGCATTTCAGATATGGTTGCCGATAAGCATTTCAAATATAGGTGCTGATAGGTATTTCAGATGTAGTTTCCGATAGGCATTTCAAAAATAGGTGCCGATAGGCATTTCAGATATAGGTGCCGATAGGCATTTTAGATAGAGTTGACGATTGGCATTTTAAAAATAGGTGTCGATAGGCATTTCAGATATAGAAGCCGATAGGCATTTCAAATATAGGTGTCGATAGGCATTCCAGATATGGTTGCCGATAGGCATTTCAAATATAGGTGCTGATAGGCATCCCAGATGTAGTTTCCGATAGGCATTTTAAAAATTGGTACCGATAGGCATTTCAGATATAGGTGCCGATAGGCATTTCAGATATAGTTGCCGATTGGCATTTTAAAAATAGGTGCCGATAGGCATTTCAGATATAGGTGCCGATAGGCATTTCTGATGTGGTTGCCGATAGGCATTTTAAATATAGGTGCTGATAGGCATTTTAGATGTAGTTTCCGATAGGCATTTCAAAAATAGGTGCCGATAGGCATTTCAGATATAGTGGCCGATTGGCATTTTAAAAATAGGTGCCGATAGGCATTTTAGATGTAGTTTCCGATAGGCATTTCAAAAATAGGTGCCGATAGGCATTTCAGATATAGGTGCCGATATGCATTTCAGATATAGATGCCGATAGGCATTTAAAATATATATGTGCCGATAGGCATTTCAAATATAGGTGTCGATAGGCATTTCAGATATAAATGCCGAAAAGCATTTCAGATATAGGTGCCGATAGGCATTTCAGATATAGATGCCGATAGGCATTTAAAATATAGGTGCCGATAGGCATTTCAAATATAGGTGTCGATAGGCATTTCAGATATAAATGCCGAAAGGCATTTCAGATATAGGTGCCGATAGGCATTTCTGATGTGGTTGCCGATAGGCATTTTAAATATAGGAGCTGATAGGCATTTCAGATGTATTTTTCGATAGGCATTTCAAAAATAGGTGCCGATAGGCATTTCAGATATAGGTGCCGATAGGCACTCAGATATAGTTGCCGATTGGCATTTTAAAAATAGGTGCCGATAGGCATTTCAGATATAGAAGCCGATAGGCATTTCAAATATAGGTGCCGATAGGCATTCCAGATATGGTTGCCGATAGGCATTTCAAATATAGGTGCTGATAGGCATTTCAGATGTAGTTTCCGATAGGCATTTCAAGAATAGGTGCCGATAGGCATTTCAGATATAGGTGCCGATAGGCATTTCAGATATAGTTGCCGATTGGCATTTTAAAAATAGGTGCCGATAGGCATTTCAGATATAGAAGCCGATAGGCATTTCAAATATAGGTGCCGATAGACATGCCAGATATGGTTGCCGATAGGCATTTCAAATATAGGTGCTGATAGGCATTTCAGATGTAGTTTCCGATAGGCATTTCAAGAATTGGTGCCGATAGGCATTTCAGATATAGGTGCCGATAGGCATTTCAGATATAGTTGCCGATTGGCATTTTAAAAATAGGTGCCGATAGGCATTTCAGATATAAAAGCCGATAGGCATTTTAAATATAGGTGCCGATAGACATGCCAGATATGGTTGCCGATAGGCATTTCAAATATAGGTGCTGATAGGCATTTCAGATGTAGTTTCCGATAGGCATTTCAAAAATTGGTGCCGATAGGCATTTCAGATATAGGTGCCGATAGGCATTTCAGATATAGTTGCCGATTGGCATTTTAAAAATAGGTGCCGATAGGCATTTCAGATATAAGGGCCGATAGGTATTTCAAATATAGGTGTCGATAGGCATTTCAGATATGGTTGCCGATAGGCATTTCAAATATTGGTGCTGATACGCATTTCAGATGTAGTTTCCGATAGGCATTTCAAAAATAGGTGCCGATAGGCATTTCACACATAGGTGCCGATAGGCATTACAGATATAGTTGCCGATTGGCATTTTAAAAATAGGTGCCGATAGGCATTACAGATATAGAAGCCGATAGGCATTTCAAATATAGGTGCGAATAGGCATTCCAGATATAGTTGCCGATAGGCATTTCAAATATAGGTGCTGATAGGCATTTCGGATGTAGTTTCCGATAGGCATTTCAAAAATAGGTGCCGATAGGCATTTCAGATATAGGTGATGATAGGCATTTCAGATATAGTTGCCAATTGGCATTTTAAAAATAGGTGCCCATAGGCATTTCAGATATAGAAGCCGATAGGCATTTCAAATATAGGTGCCGATAGGCATTCCAGATATGGTTGCCGACAGGCATTTCAAATATAGGTGCTGATAGGCATTTCAGATGTAGTTTCCGATAGGCATTTAAAAAATAGGTGCCGATTGGCAATTCAGATATAGGTGCCGATAGGCATTTCAGATAGAGTTGACGATTGGCATTTTAAAAATAGGTGTCGATAGGCATTTCAGATATAGAAGCCGATAGGCATTTAAAATATAGGTGCCGATAGGCATTTCAGATATGGTTGCCGATAGGCATTTCAAATATAGGTGCTGATAGGCATCCCAGATGTAGTTTCCGATAGGCATTTTAAAAATTGGTACCGATAGGCATTTCAGATATAGGTGCCGATTGGCATTTCAGATATAGTTGCCGATTGGCATTTTAAAAATAGGTGCCGATAGGCATTTCAGATATAGAAGCCGATAGGCATTTCAAATATAGGTGCCGATAGGCATTCCAGATATGGTTGCCGATAGGCATTTCAAATATAGGTGCTGATAGGCATTAAAGGTGTAGTTTCCGATAAACAATTCAAAAATAGGTGCCGATAGGCATTTCAGATATAGGTGCCGATAGGCATTTCAGATATAGATGCCGATAGGCATTTAAAATATAGGTGCTGATAGGCATTTCAAATATGGGCGTCGATAGGCATTTCAGATATAAATGCCGAAAGGCATTTCAGATATAGGTGCCGATAGGCATTTCTGATGTGGTTGCCGATAGGCATTTTAAATATAGGTGCTGATAGGCATTTCAGATGTAGTTTTCGATAGGCATTTCAAAAATAGGTGCCGATAGGCATTTCAGATATAGGTTCCGATGGGCACTCAGATATAGTTGCCGATTGGCATTTTAAAATTAGATGCCGATAGGCATTTCAGATATAGAAGCCGATAGGCATTTCAAATATAGGTGCCGATAGGCATTCCAGATATGGTTGCCGATAGGCATTTCAAATATAGGTGCTGATAGGCATTTCAGATATAGTTGCCGATTGGCATTTCAGATATAGTTGCCGATAGGTATTTCAAAAATTGGTGCCGATAGGCATTTCAGATATAGGTGCCGATAGGCATTTCAGATATAGTTGCCGATTGGCATTTTAAAAATAGGTGCCGATAGGCATTTCAGATAGAAAAGCCGATAGGTATTTCAAATATAGGTGTCGATAGGCATTTCAGATATGGTTGCCGATAAGCATTTCAAATATAGGTGCTGATAGGTATTTCAGATGTAGTTTCCGATAGGCATTTCAAAAATAGGTGCCGATAGACATTTCAGATATAGGTGCCGATAGGCATTTTAGATATAGTTGCCGATTGGCATTTTAAAAATAGGTGTCGATAGGCATTTCAGATATAGAAGCCGATAGGCATTTCAAATATAGGTGCCGATAGGCATTCTAGATATGGTTGCCGATAGGCATTTCAAATATAGGTGCTGATAGGCATCCCAGATGTAGTTTCCGATAGGCATTTCAAGAATAGGTGCCGATAGGCATTTCAGATATAGGTGCCGATAGGCATTTCAGATATAGTTGCCGATTGGCATTTTAAAAATAGTTGCCGATAGGCATTTCAGATATAGAAGCCGATAGGCATTTCAAATATAGGTGCCGATAGACATGCCAGATATGGTTGCCGATAGGCATTTCAAATATAGGTGCTGATAGGCATTTCAGATGTAGTTTCCGATAAGCATTTCAAAAATTGGTGCTGATAGGCATTTCAGATATAGGTGCCGATAGGCATTTCAGATATAGTTGCCGATTGGCATTTTAAAAATAGGTGCCGATAGGCATTTCAGATATAAAGGCCGATAGGTATTTCAAATATAGGTGTCGATAGGCATTTAAGATATGGTTGCCGATAGGCATTTCAAATATTGGTGCTGATACGCATTTCAGATGTAGTTTCCGATAGGCATTTCAAAAATAGGTGCCGATAGGCATTTCACACATAGGTGCCGATAGGCATTACAGATATAGTTGCCGATTGGCATTTTAAAAATAGGTGCCGATAGGCATTTCAGATATAGAAGCCGATAGGCATTTCAAATATAGGTGCGAATAGGCATTCCAGATATGGTTGCCGATAGGCATTTCAAATATAGGTGCTGATAGGCATTTCAGATGTAGTTTCCGATAGGCATTTCAAAAATAGGTGCCGATAGGCATTTCAGATATAGGTGATGATAGGCATTTCAGATATAGTTGCCGATTGGCATTTTAAAAATAGGTGCCGATAGGCATTTCAGATATAAAAGCCGATAGACATTTCAAATATAGGTGCCGATAGGCATTCCAGATATGGTTGCCGATAGGCATTTCAAATATAGGTGCTGATAGGCATCCCAGATGTAGTTTTCGATAGGCATTTTAAAAATTGGTACCGATAGGCATTTCAGATATAGGTGCCGATAGGCATTTCTGATGTGGTTGCCGATAGGTATTTTAAATATAGGTGCTGATAGGCATTTTAGATGTAGTTTCCGATAGGCATTTCAAAAATAGGTGCCGATAGGCATTTCAGATATAGTTGCCGATTGGCATTTTAAAAATAGGTGCCGATAGGCATTTTAGATGTAGTTTCCGATAGGCATTTCAAAAATAGGTGCCGATAGGCATTTCAGATATAGGTGCCGATATGCATTTCAGATATAGATGCCGATAGGCATTTAAAATATATATGTGCCGATAGGCATTTCAAATATAGGTGTCGATAGGCATTTCAGATATAAATGCCGAAAGGCATTTCAGATTTAGGTGCCGATAGGCATTTCAGATATAGATGCCGATAGGCATTTAAAATATAGGTGCCGATAGGCATTTCAAATAAAGGTGTCGATAGGCATTTCAGATATAGGTGCCGATAGGCATTTCTGATGTGGTTGCCGATAGGCATTTTAAATATAGGAGCTGATAGGCATTTCAGATGTAGTTTTTGATAGGCATTTCAAAAATAGGTGCCGATAGGCATTTCAGATATAGGTGCCGATAGGCACTCAGATATAGTTGCCGATTGGCATTTTAAAAATAGGTGCCGATAGGCATTTCAGATATAGAAGCCGATAGGCATTTCAAATATAGGTGCCGATAGGCATTCCAGATATGGTTGCCGATAGGCATTTCAAATATAGGTGCTGATAGGCATTTCAGATGTAGTTTCCGATAGGCATTTCAAGAATAGGTGCCTATAGGCATTTCAGATATAGGTGCCGATAGGCATTTCAGATATAGTTGCCGATTGACATTTTAAAAATAGGTGCCGATAGGCATTCCAGATATGGTTGCCGATAGGTATTTCAAATATAGGTGCTGATAGGCATTTCAGATGTAGTTTCCGATAGGCATTTCAAGAATAGGTGCCGATAGGCATTTCAGATATAGGTGCCGATAGGCATTTCAGATATAGTTGCCGATTGGCATTTAAAAAATAGGTGCCGATAGGCATTTTAGATATAGAAGCCGATAGGCATTTCAAATATAGGTGCCTATAGACATGCCAGATATGGTTGCCGATAGGCATTTCAAATATAGGTGCTGATAGGCATTTCAGATGTAGTTTCCGATAGGCATTTCAAAAATTGGTGCCGATAGGCATTTCAGATATAGGTTCCGATAGGCATTTCAGATATAGTTGCCGATTGGCATTTTAAAAATAGGTGCCGATATGCATTTCAGATATAAAGGCCGATAGGTATTTCAAATATAGGTGTCGATACGCATTTCAGATATGGTTGCCGATAGGCATTTCAAATATAGGTGCTGATAGGCATTTCAGATGTAGTTTGCGATAGGCATTTCAAAAATAGGTGCAGATAGGCATTTCTGATATAGGTGATGATAGGCATTTCAGATATAGTTGCCGATTGGCATTTTAAAAATAGGTGCCGATAGGCATTTCAGATAGAGAAGCCGATAGGTATTTCAAATATAGGTGTCGATAGGCATTTCAGATATGGTTGCCGA
The DNA here is from genome assembly GCA_034508555.1 of Venustoraphidia nigricollis. Lineage (NCBI taxonomy): Eukaryota > Metazoa > Arthropoda > Insecta > Raphidioptera > Raphidiidae > Venustoraphidia > Venustoraphidia nigricollis. Next base: position 171,947 of record JAVRKA010000250.1, read on the forward strand.
TAAGCATTTCAAATATAGGTGCTGATAGGTATTTCAGATGTAGTTTCCGATAGGCATTTCAAAAATGTTGCCGATAGGCATTTCAGATATAGGTGCCGATAGGCATTTTAGATAGAGTTGACGATTGGCATTTTAAAAATAGGTGTCGATAGGCATTTCAGATATACAAGCCGATAGGCATTTCAAATATAGGTGTCGATAGGCATTCCAGATATGGTTGCCGATAGGCATTTCAAATATAGGTGCTGATAGGCATCCCAGATGTAGTTTCCGATAGGCATTTTAAAAATTGGTACCGATAGGCATTTCAGATATAGGTGCCGATAGGCATTTCACTATATAGTTGCCGATTGGCATTTTAAAAATAGGTGCCGATAGGCATTTCAGATATAGGTGCCGATAGGCATTTCTGATGTGGTTGCCGATAGGCATTTTAAATATAGGTGCTGATAGGCATTTTAGATGTAGTTTCCGATAGGCATTTCAAAAATAGGTGCCGATAGGCATTTCAGATATAGTGGCCGATTGGCATTTTAAAAATAGGTGCCGATAGGCATTTTAGATGTAGTTTCCGATAGGCATTTCAAAAATAGGTGCCGATAGGCATTTCAGATATAGGTGCCGATATGCATTTCAGATATAGGTTGCGATAGGCATTTCAGATATAAATGCCGAAAGGCATTTCAGATATAGGTGCCGATAGGTATTTCAGATATAGATGCCGATAGGCATTTAAAATATAGGTGCCGATAGGCATTTCAAATATAGGTGTCGATAGGCATTTCAGATATAAATGCCGAAAGGCATTTCAGATATAGGTGCCGATAGGCATTTCTGATGTGGTTGCCGATAGGCATTTTAAATATAGGAGCTGATAGGCATTTCAGATGTAGTTTTCGATAGGCATTTCAAAAATAGGTGCCGATAGGCATTTCAGATATAGGTGCCGATAGGCACTCAGATATAGTTGCCGATTGGCATTTTAAAAATAGGTGCCGATAGGCATTTCAGATATAGAAGCCGATAGGCATTTCAAATATAGGTGCCGATAGGCATTCCAGATATGGTTGCCGATAGGCATTTAAAATATAGATGCCGATAGGCATTTAAAATATATATGTGCCGATAGGCATTTCAAATATAGGTTGCGATAGGCATTTCAGATATAAATGCCGAAAGGCATTTCAGATATAGGTGCCGATAGGTATTTCAGATATAGATGCCGATAGGCATTTAAAATATAGGTGCCGATAGGCATTTCAAATATAGGTGTCGATAGGCATTTCAGATATAAATGCCGAAAGGCATTTCAGATATAGGTGCCGATAGGCATTTCTGATGTGGTTGCCGATAGGCATTTTAAATATAGGAGCTGATAGGCATTTCAGATGTAGTTTTCGATAGGCATTTCAAAAATAGGTGCCGATAGGCATTTCAGATATAGGTGCCGATAGGCACTCAGATATAGTTGCCGATTGGCATTTTAAAAATAGGTGCCGATAGGCATTTCAGATATAGAAGCCGATAGGCATTTCAAATATAGGTGCCGATAGGCATTCCAGATATGGTTGCCGATAGGCATTTCAAATATAGGTGCTGATAGGCATTTCAGATGTAGTTTCCGATAGGCATTTCAAGAATAGGTGCCGATAGGCATTTCAGATATAGGTGCCGATAGGCATTTCAGATATAGTTGCCGATTGGCATTTTAAAAATAGGTGCCGATAGGCATTTCAGATATAGAAGCCGATAGGCATTTCAAATATAGGTGCCGATAGACATGCCAGATATGGTTGCCGATAGGCATTTCAAATATAGGTGCTGATAGGCATTTCAGATGTAGTTTCCGATAGGCATTTCAAGAATAGGTGCCGATAGGCATTTCAGATATAGGTGCCGATAGGCATTTCAGATATAGTTGCCGATTGGCATTTTAAAAATAGGTGCCGATAGGCATTTCAGATATAAAAGCCGATAGGCATTTTAAATATAGGTGCCGATAGACATGCCAGATATGGTTGCCGATAGGCATTTCAAATATAGGTGCTGATAGGCATTTCAGATATTGTAGTTTCCGATAGGCATATCAAAAATTGGTGCCGATAGGCATTTCAGATATAGGTGCCGATAGGCATTTCAGATATAGTTGCCGATTGGCATTTTAAAAATAGGTGCCGATAGGCATTTCAGATATAAAGGCCGATAGGTATTTCAAATATAGGTGTCGATAGGCATTTCAGATATGGTTGACGATAGGCATTTCAAATATTGGTGCTGATACGCATTTCAGATGTAGTTTCCGATAGGCATTTCAAAAATAGGTGCCGATAGGCATTTCACACATAGGTGCCGATAGGCATTACAGATATAGTTGCCGATTGGCATTTTAAAAATAGGTGCCGATAGGCATTTCAGATATAGAAGCCGATAGGCATTTCAAATATAGGTGCGATAGGCATTCCAGATATGGTTGCCGATAGGCATTTCAAATATAGGTGCTGATAGGCATTTCAGATGTAGTTTCCGATAGGCATTTCAAGAATAGGTGTCGATAGGCATTTCAGATATAGGTGCCGATAGGCATTTCAGATATAGTTGCCGATTGGCATTTTAAAAATAGGTGCCGATAGGCATTTTAGATATAGAAGCCGATAGGCATTTCAAATATAGGTGCCTATAGACATGCCAGATATGGTTGCCGATAGGCATTTCAAATATAGGTGCTGAAAGGCATTTCAGATGTAGTTTCCGATAGGCATTTCAAAAATTGGTGCCGATAGGCATTTCAGATATAGGTTCCGATAGGCATTTCAGATATAGTTGCCGATTGGCATTTTAAAAATAGGTGCCGATATGCATTTCAGATATAAAGGCCGATAGGTATTTCAAATATAGGTGTCGATACGCATTTCAGATATGGTTGCCGATAGGCATTTCAAATATAGGTGCTGATAGGCATTTCAGATGTAGTTTGCGATAGGCATTTCAAAAATAGGTGCAGATAGGCATTTCTGATATAGGTGATGATAGGCATTTCAGATATAGTTGCCGATTGGCATTTTAAAAATAGGTGCCGATAGGCATTTTAGATATAGAAGCCGATAGGCATTTCAAATATAGGTGCCGATAGGCATTCCAGATATGGTTGCCGATAGGCATTTCAAATATAGGTGCTGATAGGCATTTCAGATGTAGTTTCCGATAGGCATTTAAAAAATAAGTGCCGATAGGCATTTTAGATATAGTTGCCAATTTGCATTTTAAAAATAGGTGCCGATAGGCATTTCAGATATAGAAGCCGATAGGCATTTTAAATATAGGTGCCGATAGGCATTCAAGATATGGTTGCCGATAGGCATTTCAAATATAGGTGCTGATAGGCATTGCAGATGTAGTTTTCGATAGGTATTTCAAAAATTGGTGCCGATAGGCATATCAGATATAGGTGCCGATAGGCATTTCAGATATAGTTGCCGATTGGCATTTTAAAAATAGGTGCCGATAGGCATTTCAGATAGAGAAGCCGATAGGTATTTCAAATATAGGTGTCGATAGGCATTTCAGATATGGTTGCCGATAAGCATTTCAAATATAGGTGCTGATAGGTATTTCAGATGTAGTTTCCGATAGGCATTTCAAAAATGGTGCCGATAGGCATTTCAGATATAGGTGCCGATAGGCATTTTAGATAGAGTTGACGATTGGCATTTTAAAAATAGGTGTCGATAGGCATTTCAGATATAGAAGCCGATAGGCATTTCAAATATAGGTGTCGATAGGCATTCCAGATATGGTTGCCGATAGGCATTTCAAATATAGGAGCTGATAGGCATCCCAGATGTAGTTTCCGATAGGCATTTTAAAAATTGGTACCGATAGGCATTTCAGATATAGGTGCCGATAGGCATTTCAGATATAGTTGCCGATTGGCATTTTAAAAATAGGTGCCGATAGGCATTTCAGATATAGGTGCCGATAGGCATTTCTGATGTGGTTGCCGATAGGCATTTTAAATATAGGTGCTGATAGGCATTTTAGATGTAGTTTCCGATAGGCATTTCAAAAATAGGTGCCGATAGGCATTTCAGATATAGTGGCCGATTGGCATTTTAAAAATAGGTGCCGATAGGCATTTTAGATGTAGTTTCCGATAGGCATTTCAAAAATAGGTGCCGATAGGCATTTCAGATATAGGTGCCGATATGTATTTCAGATATAGATGCCGATAGGCATTTAAAATATATATGTGCCGATAGGCATTTCAAATATAGGTTGCGATAGGCATTTCAGATATAAATGCCGAAAGGCATTTCAGATATAGGTGCCGATAGGTATTTCAGATATAGATGCCGATAGGCATTTAAAATATAGGTGCTGATAGGCATTTCAAATATAGGTGTCGATAGGCATTTCAGATATAAATGCCGAAAGGCATTTCAGATATAGGTGCCGATAGGCATTTCTGATGTGGTTGCCGATAGGCATTTTAAATATAGGAGCTGATAGGCATTTCAGATGTAGTTTTCGATAGGCATTTCAAAAATAGGTGCCGATAGGCATTTCAGATATAGGTGCCGATAGGCACTCAGATATAGTTGCCGATTGGCATTTTAAAAATAGGTGCCGATAGGCATTTCAGATATAGAAGCCGATAGGCATTTCAAATATAGGTGCCGATAGGCATTCCAGATATGGTTGCCGATAGGCATTTCAAATATAGGTGCTGATAGGCATTTCAGATGTAGTTTCCGATAGGCATTTCAAGAATAGGTGCCGATAGGCATTTCAGATATAGGTGCCGATAGGCATTTCAGATATAGTTGCCGATTGGCATTTTAAAAATAGGTGCCGATAGGCATTTCAGATATAGAAGCCGATAGGCATTTCAAATATAGGTGCCGATAGACATGCCAGATATGGTTGCCGATAATCATTTCAAATATAGGTGCTGATAGGCATTTCAGATGTAGTTTCCGATAGGCATTTCAAGAATAGGTGCCGATAGGCATTTCAGATATAGGTGCCGATAGGCATTTCAGATATAGTTGCCGATTGGCATTTTAAAAATAGGTGCCGATAGGCATTTCAGATATAAAAGCCGATAGGCATTTTAAATATAGGTGCCGATAGACATGCCAGATATGGTTGCCGATAGGCATTTCAAATATAGGTGCTGATAGGCATTTCAGATATTGTAGTTTCCGATAGGCATATCAAAAATTGGTGCCGATAGGCATTTCAGATATAGGTGCCGATAGGCATTTCAGATATAGTTGCCGATTGGCATTTTAAAAATAGGTGCCGATAGGCATTTCAGATATAAAGGCCGATAGGTATTTCAAATATAGGTGTCGATAGGCATTTCAGATATGGTTGACGATAGGCATTTCAAATATTGGTGCTGATACGCATTTCAGATGTAGTTTCCGATAGGCATTTCAAAAATGGGTGCCGATAGGCATTTCACACATAGGTGCCGATAGGCATTACAGATATAGTTGCCGATTGGCATTTTAAAAATAGGTGCCGATAGGCATTTCAGATATAGAAGCCGATAATCATTTCAAATATAGGTGCGATAGGCATTCCAGATATGGTTGCCGATAGGCATTTCAAATATAGGTGCTGATAGGCATTTCAGATGTAGTTTCCGATAGGCATTTCAAAAATAGGTGCCGATAGGCATTTCAGATATAGGTGATGATAGGCATTTCAGATATAGTTGCCGATTGGCATTTTAAAAATAGGTGCCCATAGGCATTTCAGATATAGAAGCCGATAGGCATTTCAAATATAGGTGCCGATAGGCATTCCAGATATGGTTGCCGATAGGCATTTCAAATATAGGTGCTGATAGGCATTTCAGATGTAGTTTCCGATAGGCATTTCAAAAATAGGTGCCGATTGGCAATTCAGATATAGGTGCCGATAGGCATTTCAGATAGAGTTGACGATTGGCATTTTAAAAATAGATGTCGATAGGCATTTCAGATATAGAAGCCGATAGGCATTTCAAATATAGGTGCCGATAGGCATTTCAGATATAGTTGCCGATAGGCATTTCAAATATAGGTGCTGATAGGCATCCCAGATGTAGCTTCCGATAGGCATTTTAAAAATTGGTACCGATAGGCATTTCAGATATAGGTGCCGATAGGCATTTCAGATATAGTTGCCGATTGGCATTTTAAAAATAGGTGCCGATAGGCATTTCAGATATAGAAGCCGATAGGCATTTCAAATATAGGTGCCGATAGGCATTCCAGATATGGTTGCCGATAGGCATTTAAAATATAGGTGCTGATAGGCATTTCAAAAATAGGTGTCGATAGGCACTTCAGATATAAATGCCGAAAGGCATTTCAGATATAGGTGCCGATAAGCATTTCTGATGTGGTTGCCGATAGGCATTTTAAATATAGGTGCTGATAGGCATTTCAGATGTAGTTTTCAAAAGGCATTTCAAAAATAGGTGCCGATAGGCATTTCAGATATAGGTTCCGATGGGCACTCAGATATAGTTGCCGATTGGCATTTTAAAATTAGGTGCCGATAGGCATTTCAGATATAGAAGCCGATAGGCATTTCAAATATAGGTGCCGATAGGCATTCCAGATATGGTTGCCGATAGGCATTTCAAATATAGGTGCTGATAGGCATTTCAGATGTAGTTTCCGATAGGCATTTCAAAAATAGGTGCCGATAGGCATTTCAGATATAGGTGCCGATAGGCATTTCAGATATAGTTGCCAATTGGCCTTTTAAAAATAGGTGCCGATAGGCAATTCAGATATAGAAGCCGATAGGCATTTCAAGTATAGGTGCCGATAGGCATTCCAGATATGGTTGCCAATAGGCATTTCAAATATAGATGCTGATAGGCATTCCAGATATAGTTTCCGATAGGCATTTCAAAAAATGGTGCCGATAGGCATTTCAGATATAGGTGCCGATAAGCATTTCAGATATAGTTGCCGATTGGCATTTTAAAAATAGGTGCCGATAGGCATTTCAGATATAGAAGCTGGTAGGTATTTCAAATATAGGTGTCGATAGGCATTTCAGATATGATTGCCGATAGGCATTTCAAATATAGGTGCTGATAGGCATTTTAAAAATAGGTGCCGATAGGCATTTCAAAAATAGGTAACGATAGGCATTTCAAAAATAGGTAACGATAGGCATTTTAGATATAGGTGCCGATAGGTATTTTAAAAATAGGTGCCGATAGGCATTTTAGATGTAGTTTCCGATAGGCATTTCAAAAATAGGTGCCGATAGGCATTATAGATATAGGTGCCGATAGGCATTTCAGATATAGTTGCCGATTGGCATTTTAAAAAAAGGTGCCGATAGGCATTTTAGATGTAGTTCCTGATAGGCATTTCAAAAATAGGTACCGATAGGCATTTCAGATATAGGTGCCGATAGGCATATCAGATATAGTTGCCGATAGGCATTTAAAATATAGGTGCCGATAGGCATTTCAGATATAAATGCCGAAAGGCATTTTAGATATAGGTGCCGATAGGCATTTCTGATGTGGTTGCCGATAGGCATTTCAAATATAGGTGCTGATAGGCATTTCAGATGTAGTTTCCGATAGGCATTTCAAAAATAGGTACCGATAGGCATTTCAGATATAGGTGCCGATAGGCATTTCAGATATAGTTGCCAATTGGCATTTTAAAAATAGGTGTTGAGAGGCATTTCAAATATAGAAGCCGATAGGCATTTCATATATAGGTGCCGAAAGGCATTTCAGATATGGTTGCCGATAGGCATTTCAAATATAGGTGCCGATAGGCATTTCAGTTATAGGTGCCGATAGGCATTTCAGATATAGTTGCCGATTGGCATTTTAAAAATAGGTGCCGATAGGCATTTTAGATGTAGTTTAAGATAGGCATTTAAAAATAGGTGCCGATAGGCATTTCAGATATAGGTGCCGATAGGCATATCAGATATAGTTGCCGATAGGCATTTAAAATATAGGTGCCGATAGGCATTTCAAATATAGGTGTCGATAGGCATTTCAAATATAAATGCCGAAAGGCATTTCAGATATAGTTGCCGATAGGCATTTCTGATGTGGTTGCCGATAGGCATTTTAAATATAGGTGCTGATAGGCATTTCAGATGTAGTTTTCGATAGGCATTTCATAAATAGGTGCCGATAGGCATTTCAGATATAGGTGCCGATAGGCATTTCAGATATAGTTGCCGATTGGCATTTTAAAAATAGGTGCCGATAGGCATTTCAGATATGATTGCCGATAGGCATTTCAAATATAGGTGTCGATAGGCATTCCAGATATGGTTGCCGATAGGCATTTCAAATACAGGTGCTGATAGGCATTTCAGATGTAGTTTCCGATAGGCATTTCAAAAATTGGTGCCGATAGGCATTTCAGACATAGGTGCTGATAGGCATTTCAGATATAGTTGCCGATAGGCATTTTAAAAATAGGTGGCGATAGGCAATTCAGACATAGAAGCCGATAGGCATTTCAAATATAGGTGCCGATAGGCATTCCAGATATGGTTGCCGATAGGCATTTCAAATATAGATGCTGATAGGCATTCCAGATATAGTTTCCGATAGGCATTTCAAAAAATGGTGCCGATAGGCATTTCAGATATAGAAGCTGGTAGGTATTTTAAATATAGGTGTCGATAGGCATTTCAGATATGATTGCCGATAGGTGCTGATAGGCATTTCAGATATAGTTGCCGATTGGCATTTTAAAAATAGGTGCCGATAGGCATTTAAGATGTAGTTTCCGATAGGCATTTCAAAAATAGGTACCGATAGGCATTTCAGATATATGTGCCGAAAGGTATTTTAAAATTAGGTGCCGACAGGCATTTTAGATGTAGTTTCCGATAGGCATTTCAAAAATAGGTGCAAATAGGCATTATAGATATAGGTGCCGATAGGCATTTCAGATATTGTTGCCGATTGGCATTTTAAAAATAGGTGCCGATAGGCATTTCAGATATAGAAGCCGATAGGCATTTCAAATATAGGTGCCGATAGACATGCCAGATATGGTTGCCGATAATCATTTCAAATATAGGTGCTGATAGGCATTTCAGATGTAGTTTCCGATAGGCATTTCAAGAATAGGTGCCGATAGGCATTTCAGATATAGGTGCCGATAGGCATTTCAGATATAGTTGCCGATTGGCATTTTAAAAATAGGTGCCGATAGGCATTTCAGATATAAAAGCCGATAGGCATTTTAAATATAGGTGCCGATAGACATGCCAGATATGGTTGCCGATAGGCATTTCAAATATAGGTGCTGATAGGCATTTCAGATATTGTAGTTTCCGATAGGCATATCAAAAATTGGTGCCGATAGGCATTTCAGATATAGGTGCCGATAGGCATTTCAGATATAGTTGCCGATTGGCATTTTAAAAATAGGTGCCGATAGGCATTTCAGATATAAAGGCCGATAGGTATTTCAAATATAGGTGTCGATAGGCATTTCAGATATGGTTGACGATAGGCATTTCAAATATTGGTGCTGATACGCATTTCAGATGTAGTTTCCGATAGGCATTTCAAAAATGGGTGCCGATAGGCATTTCACACATAGGTGCCGATAGGCATTACAGATATAGTTGCCGATTGGCATTTTAAAAATAGGTGCCGATAGGCATTTCAGATATAGAAGCCGATAATCATTTCAAATATAGGTGCGATAGGCATTCCAGATATGGTTGCCGATAGGCATTTCAAATATAGGTGCTGATAGGCATTTCAGATGTAGTTTCCGATAGGCATTTCAAAAATAGGTGCCGATAGGCATTTCAGATATAGGTGATGATAGGCATTTCAGATATAGTTGCCGATTGGCATTTTAAAAATAGGTGCCCATAGGCATTTCAGATATAGAAGCCGATAGGCATTTCAAATATAGGTGCCGATAGGCATTCCAGATATGGTTGCCGATAGGCATTTCAAATATAGGTGCTGATAGGCATTTCAGATGTAGTTTCCGATAGGCATTTCAAAAATAGGTGCCGATTGGCAATTCAGATATAGGTGCCGATAGGCATTTCAGATAGAGTTGACGATTGGCATTTTAAAAATAGATGTCGATAGGCATTTCAGATATAGAAGCCGATAGGCATTTCAAATATAGGTGCCGATAGGCATTTCAGATATAGTTGCCGATAGGCATTTCAAATATAGGTGCTGATAGGCATCCCAGATGTAGCTTCCGATAGGCATTTTAAAAATTGGTACCGATAGGCATTTCAGATATAGGTGCCGATAGGCATTTCAGATATAGTTGCCGATTGGCATTTTAAAAATAGGTGCCGATAGGCATTTCAGATATAGAAGCCGATAGGCATTTCAAATATAGGTGCCGATAGGCATTCCAGATATGGTTGCCGATAGGCATTTAAAATATAGGTGCTGATAGGCATTTCAAAAATAGGTGTCGATAGGCACTTCAGATATAAATGCCGAAAGGCATTTCAGATATAGGTGCCGATAAGCATTTCTGATGTGGTTGCCGATAGGCATTTTAAATATAGGTGCTGATAGGCATTTCAGATGTAGTTTTCAAAAGGCATTTCAAAAATAGGTGCCGATAGGCATTTCAGATATAGGTTCCGATGGGCACTCAGATATAGTTGCCGATTGGCATTTTAAAATTAGGTGCCGATAGGCATTTCAGATATAGAAGCCGATAGGCATTTCAAATATAGGTGCCGATAGGCATTCCAGATATGGTTGCCGATAGGCATTTCAAATATAGGTGCTGATAGGCATTTCAGATGTAGTTTCCGATAGGCATTTCAAAAATAGGTGCCGATAGGCATTTCAGATATAGGTGCCGATAGGCATTTCAGATATAGTTGCCAATTGGCCTTTTAAAAATAGGTGCCGATAGGCAATTCAGATATAGAAGCCGATAGGCATTTCAAGTATAGGTGCCGATAGGCATTCCAGATATGGTTGCCAATAGGCATTTCAAATATAGATGCTGATAGGCATTCCAGATATAGTTTCCGATAGGCATTTCAAAAAATGGTGCCGATAGGCATTTCAGATATAGGTGCCGATAAGCATTTCAGATATAGTTGCCGATTGGCATTTTAAAAATAGGTGCCGATAGGCATTTCAGATATAGAAGCTGGTAGGTATTTCAAATATAGGTGTCGATAGGCATTTCAGATATAATTGCCGATAGGCATTTCAAATATAGGTGCTGATAGGCATTTTAAAAATAGGTGCCGATAGGCATTTCAAAAATAGGTAACGATAGGCATTTCAAAAATAGGTAACGATAGGCATTTTAGATATAGGTGCCGATAGGTATTTTAAAAATAGGTGCCGATAGGCATTTTAGATGTAGTTTCCGATAGGCATTTCAAAAATAGGTGCCGATAGGCATTATAGATATAGGTGCCGATAGGCATTTCAGATATAGTTGCCGATTGGCATTTTAAAAAAAGGTGCCGATAGGCATTTTAGATGTAGTTCCTGATAGGCATTTCAAAAATAGGTACCGATAGGCATTTCAGATATAGGTGCCGATAGGCATATCAGATATAGTTGCCGATAGGCATTTAAAATATAGGTGCCGATAGGCATTTCAGATATAAATGCCGAAAGGCATTTTAGATATAGGTGCCGATAGGCATTTCTGATGTGGTTGCCGATAGGCATTTCAAATATAGGTGCTGATAGGCATTTCAGATGTAGTTTCCGATAGGCATTTCAAAAATAGGTACCGATAGGCATTTCAGATATAGGTGCCGATAGGCATTTCAGATATAGTTGCCAATTGGCATTTTAAAAATAGGTGTTGAGAGGCATTTCAAATATAGAAGCCGATAGGCATTTCATATATAGGTGCCGAAAGGCATTTCAGATATGGTTGCCGATAGGCATTTCAAATATAGGTGCCGATAGGCATTTCAGTTATAGGTGCCGATAGGCATTTCAGATATAGTTGCCGATTGGCATTTTAAAAATAGGTGCCGATAGGCATTTTAGATGTAGTTTAAGATAGGCATTTAAAAATAGGTGCCGATAGGCATTTCAGATATAGGTGCCGATAGGCATATCAGATATAGTTGCCGATAGGCATTTAAAATATAGGTGCCGATAGGCATTTCAAATATAGGTGTCGATAGGCATTTCAAATATAAATGCCGAAAGGCATTTCAGATATAGTTGCCGATAGGCATTTCTGATGTGGTTGCCGATAGGCATTTTAAATATAGGTGCTGATAGGCATTTCAGATGTAGTTTTCGATAGGCATTTCATAAATAGGTGCCGATAGGCATTTCAGATATAGGTGCCGATAGGCATTTCAGATATAGTTGCCGATTGGCATTTTAAAAATAGGTGCCGATAGGCATTTCAGATATGATTGCCGATAGGCATTTCAAATATAGGTGTCGATAGGCATTCCAGATATGGTTGCCGATAGGCATTTCAAATACAGGTGCTGATAGGCATTTCAGATGTAGTTTCCGATAGGCATTTCAAAAATTGGTGCCGATAGGCATTTCAGACATAGGTGCTGATAGGCATTTCAGATATAGTTGCCGATAGGCATTTTAAAAATAGGTGGCGATAGGCAATTCAGACATAGAAGCCGATAGGCATTTCAAATATAGGTGCCGATAGGCATTCCAGATATGGTTGCCGATAGGCATTTCAAATATAGATGCTGATAGGCATTCCAGATATAGTTTCCGATAGGCATTTCAAAAAATGGTGCCGATAGGCATTTCAGATATAGAAGCTGGTAGGTATTTTAAATATAGGTGTCGATAGGCATTTCAGATATGATTGCCGATAGGTGCTGATAGGCATTTCAGATATAGTTGCCGATTGGCATTTTAAAAATAGGTGCCGATAGGCATTTAAGATGTAGTTTCCGATAGGCATTTCAAAAATAGGTACCGATAGGCATTTCAGATATATGTGCCGAAAGGTATTTTAAAATTAGGTGCCGACAGGCATTTTAGATGTAGTTTCCGATAGGCATTTCAAAAATAGGTGCAAATAGGCATTATAGATATAGGTGCCGATAGGCATTTCAGATATTGTTGCCGATTTGCATTTTAAAAAAAGGTGCCGATAGGCATTTTAGATGTAGTTTTCGATAGGCATTTCAAAAATAGGTACCGATAGGCATTTCAGATATAGATGCCGATATGCATTTCAGATATAGTTACCGATTGGCATTTTAAAAAAAGGTGTCGATAGCCATTTCAGATATAGAATCCGATAGGCATTTCAAATATAGATGCTGATAGGCATTTCAGATGTAGTTTCCGATAGGCATTTCAAAAATTGGTGCCGATAGGCATTTCAGATATAGGTGCCGATAGGCATTTCAGATATTGTTGCCTATTGGCATTTTTAAAATAGGTGCCGATAGGCATTTCAGATATAGAAGCCGATAGGTATTTCAAATATAGGTGTCGATAGGCATTTCAGATATGGTTGCCGATAGGCATTTCAAACATAGGTGCTAAGAGGCATTTCAGATGTAGTTTCCGATAGGCATTTCAAAAATTGGTGCCCATAGGCATTTCAGATATAGGTGCCGATAGGCATTTCAGATATATTTGCCGATTGGCATTTTAAAAATAGGTGCCGATAGGCTTTTCAAATATAGAAGCTGATAGGCATTTCAAATATATGTGCCGATAGGCATTCCAGATATTGTTGCCGATAGGCATTTCAAATATAGGTGCTGATAGGCATTTTAGATGTAGTTTCCGATAGGCATTTCAAAAATAGGTGCCGATAGGCATTTCAGATATAGGTGCCGATAGGCATTTCAGATATAGTTGCCGATTATCATTTTAAAAATAGGTGCCGATAGACATTTTAGATGTAGTTTCCGATAGGCATTTCAAAAATAGGTGCCGATAGGCATTTCAGATATAGGTGCCGATAGGCATATCAGATATAGTTGCCGATAGGCATTTAAAATATAGGTGCCGATAGGCATTACAAATATAGCTGTCGATAGGCATTTCAGATATAAATGCCGAAAGGCATTTCAGATATAGGTGCCGATAGGCATTTGTGATGTGGTTGCCGATAGGCATTTCAAATATAGGTGCTGATAAGCATTTCAGATGTAGTTTCCGATAGGCATTTCAAAAATAGGTGCCGATAGGCATATCAGATATAGGTGCCGATAGGCATTTTAGATATAGATGCCGATTGGCATTTTAAAATAGGTGCCGATAGGCATTTCAGATATAGAAGCCGATAGGCATTTCAAATATAGGTGCCGATAGGCATTCCAGATATGGTTGCCGATAGGCATTTCAAATATATGATAGGCATTTATATGATAGGCATTTCAGATGTAGTTTCCGATAGGCATTTCAAAAATTGGTGCCGATAGGCATTTCAGATATAGGTGCCGATGGGCATTTCAGATATAGTTGCCGATTGGCATTTTAAAAATATTTCAGATATAGAAGCCGATAGGTATTTCAAATATAGGTGTCGATAGGCATTTTAGATATGGTTGCCGATAGGCATCTCAAATATTGGTGCTAATAGGCATTTCAGCTTAAGTTTCCGATAGGCATTTTAAATATAGGTGCCGATAGGCATTTCAGATATAGGTGCCGATAGGCATTTCAGATATAGTTGCCGATTAACATTTTAAAAATAGGTGCCGATAGGCATTTCAGATATAGGTGCCGATAGGCATTTCAGATATAGTTGCCGATTGGCATTTTAAAAACAGGTGCCGTTAGGCATTTCAGATATAGTTGCCAATTGACATTTTAAAAATAGGTGTCGATAGGCATTTCAGATATAGAAGCCGATAGGCATTTCAAATATAGGTGTCGATAGGCATTTCAGATATGGTTGCCGATAGGCATTTCAAATATCGGTGCTGATAGGCATTTCAGATGTAGTTTCCGATAGGCATTTCAAAAATAGGTGCCGATAGGCATTTCAGATATAGGTGCCGATAGGCATTTCAGATATAGTTGCCGATTAACATTTTAAAAATAGGTGCCGATAGGCATTTCAGATATGGTTGCCGACAGGCATTTCAAATATAAGTGCTGATAGGCATTTCAGATGTAGTTTCCGATAGGCATTTCAAAAATAGGTACCGATAGGCACTTCAGATATAGGTGCCGATAGGCATTTCAGATATAGTTGCCAATTGGCATTTTAAAAATAGGTGTCGATAGGCATTTCAAATATAGAAGCCGATAGGCATTTCAAATATAGGTGCCGAAAGGCATTTCAGATATGGTTGCCGATAGGCATTTCAAATATAGGTGCTGATAGGCATTTCAGATGTAGTTTCCGATAGGCATTTCGAAAATTGGTGCCGATAGGCATTTCAGATATAGGTGCCGATAGGGATTTCAGATATAGTTGCCGATTGGCATTTTAAAAATAGGTGCCGATAGGCATTTCAGATATAGAAGCCGATAGGTAATTCAAATATAGGTGTCGATAGGCATTTCAGATATGGTTGCCGATAGGCATTTCAAATATAGGTGCCGATAGGCATTTCAGTTATAGGTGCCGATAGGCATTTCAGATATAGTTGCCGATTGGCATTTTAAAAATAGGTGCCGATAGGCATTTTAGATGTAGTTTAAGATAGGCATTTCAAAAATAGGTGCCGATAGGCATTTCAGATATAGGTGCCGATAGGCATATCAGATATAGTTGCCGATAAGCATTTAAAATATAGGTGCCGATAGGCATTTCAAATATAGGTGTCGATAGGCATTTCAAATATAAATGCCGAAAGGCATTTCAGATATAGGTGCCGATAGGCATTTCTGATGTGGTTGCCGATAGGCATTTTAAATATAGGTGCTGATAGCCATTTCAGATGTAATTTTCGATAGGCATTTCAAAAATAGGTGCCGATAGGCATTTCAGATATAGGTGCCGATAGGCATTTCAGATATAGTTGCCGATTGGCATTTTAAAAATAGGACCCGATAGGCATTTCAGATATGGTTGCCGATAGGCATTTCAAATATAGGTGCCGAAAGGCATTTCAGATATGGTTGCCGATAGGCATTTTAAATATAGGTGCTGATAGGCATTTCAGATGTAGTTTCCGATAGGCATTTCAAAAATTGGTGCCGATAGGCATTTCAGATATAGGTGCTGATAGGCATTTCAGATATAGTTGCCGATAGGCATTTTAAAAATAGGTGTCGATAGGCAATTCAGATATAGAAGCCGATAGGCATTTCAAGCATAGGTGCCGATAGGCATTCCAGATATGGTTGCCAATAGGCATTTCAAATATAGATGCTGATAGGCATTCCAGATATAGTTTCCGATAGGCATTTCAAAAAATGGTGCCGATAGGCATTTCAGATATAGGTGCCGATAAGCATTTCAGATATAGTTGCCGATTGGCATTTTAAAAATAGGTGCCGATAGGCATTTCAGATATAGAAGCTGGTAGGTATTTCAAATATAGGTGTCGATAGGCATTTCAGATATAATTGCCGATAGGCATTTCAAATATAGGTGCTAATAGGCATTTCAGATATAGTTGCCGATTGGCATTTTAAAAATAGGTGCCGATAGGCATTTTAGATGTAGTTTCCGATAGGCATTTCAAAAATAGGTACCGATAGGCATTTCAGATATAGGTGCCGATAGGTATTTTAAAAATAGGTGCCGATAGGCATTTTAGATGTAGTTTCCGGTAGGCATTTCAAAAATAGGTGCCGATAGGCATTATAGATATAGGTGCCGATAGGCATTTCAGATATAGTTGCCGATTGGCATTTTAAAAAAAGGTGCCGATAGGCATTTTAGATGTAGTTCCTGATAGGCATTTCAAAAATAGGTACCGATAGGCATTTCAGATATAGGTGCCGATAGGCATATCAGATATAGTTGCCGATAGGCATTTAAAATATAGGTGCCGATAGGCATTTCAGATATAAATGCCGAAAGGCATTTTAGATATAGGTGCCGATAGGCATTTCTGATGTGGTTGCCGATAGGCATTTCAAATATAGGTGCTGATAGGCATTTCAGATGTAGTTTCCGATAGGCATTTCAAAAATAGGTACCGATAGGCATTTCAGATATAGGTGCCGATAGGCATTTCAGATATCGTTGCCAATTGGCATTTTAAAAATAGGTGTCGAGAGGCATTTCAAATATAGAAGCCGATAGGCATTTCAAATATAGGTGCCGAAAGGCATTTCAGATATGGTTGCCGATAGGCATTTCAGATATAGGTGCCGATAGGGATTTCAGATATAGTTGCCGATTGGCATTTTAAAAATAGGTGCCGATAGGCATTTCAGATATAGAAGCCGATAGGTATTTCAAATATAGGTGTCGATAGGCATTTCAGATATGGTTGCCGATAGGCATTTCAAATATAGGTGCCGACAGGCATTTCAGTTATAGGTGCCGATAGGCATTTCAGATATAGTTGCCGATTGGCATTTTAAAAATAGGTGCCGATAGGCATTTTAGATGTAGTTTAAGATATGCATTTAAAAATAGGTGCCGATAGGCATTTCAGATATAGGTGCCGATAGGCATATCAGATATAGTTGCCGATAGGCATTTAAAATATAGGTGCCGATAGGCATTTCAAATATAGGTGTCGATAGGCATTTCAAATATAAATGCCGAAAGGCATTTCAGATATAGTTGCCGATAGGCATTTCTGATGTGGTTGCCGATAGGCATTTTAAATATAGGTGCTGATAGGCATTTCAGATGTAGTTTTCGATAGGCATTTCATAAATAGGTGCCGATAGGCATTTCAGATATAGGTGCCGATAGGCATTTCAGATATAGTTGCCGATTGGCATTTTAAAAATAGGTGCCGATAGGCATTTCAGATATGGTTGCCGATAGGCACATCAAATATAGGTGTCGATAGGCATTCCAGATATGGTTGCCGATAGGCATTTCAAATATAGGTGCTGATAGGCATTTCAGATGTAGTTTCCGATAGGCATTTCAAAAATTAATGCCGATAGGCATTTCAGATATAGGTGCTGATAGGCATTTCAGATATAGTAGCCGATAGGCATTTTAAAAATAGGTGTCGATAGGCAATTCAGACATAGAAGCCGATAGGCATTTCAAATATAGGTGCCGATAGGCATTCCAGATATGGTTGCCGATAGGCATTTCAAATATAGATGCTGATAGGCATTCCAGATATAGTTTCCGATAGGCATTTCAAAAAATGGTGCCGATAGGCATTTCAGATATAGAAGCTGGTAGGTATTTTAAATATAGGTGTCGATAGGCATTTCAGATATGATTGCCGATAGGTGCTGATAGGCATTTCAGATATAGTTGCCGATTGGCATTTTAAAAATAGGTGCCGATAGGCATTTAAGATGTAGTTTCCGATAGGCATTTCAAAAATAGGTACCGATAGGCATTTCAGATATAGGTGCCGAAAGGTATTTTAAAAATAGGGCCCGACAGGCATTTTAGATGTAGTTTCCGATAGGCATTTCAAAAATAGGTGCAAATAGGCATTATAGATATAGGTGCCGATAGGCATTTCAGATATAGTTGCCGATTGGCATTTTAAAAAAAGGTGCCGATAAGCATTTTAGATGTAGTTTCCGATAGGCATTTCAAAAATAGGTACCGATAGGCATTTCAGATATAGATGCCGATATGCATTTCAGATATAGTTACCGATTGGCATTTTAAAAATAGGTGTCGATAGCTATTTCAGATATAGAATCCGATAGGCATTTCAAATATAGGTGCTGATAGGCATTTCAGATGTAGTTTCCGATAGGCATTTCAAAAATTGGTGCCGATAGGCATTTCAGATATAGGTGCCGATAGGCATTTCAGATATTGTTGCCTATTGGCATTTTTAAAATAGGTGTCGATAGGCATTTCAGATATAGAAGCCGATAGGTATTTCAAATATAGGTGTCGATAGGCATTTCAGATATGGTTGCCGATAGGCATTTCAAATATAGGTGCTAAGAGGCATTTCAGATGTAGTTTCCGATAGGCATTTCAAAAATTGGTGCCCATAGGCATTTCAGATATAGGTGCCGATAGGCATTTCAGATATAGTTGCCGATTGGCATTTTAAAAATAGGTGCCGATAGGCTTTTCAAATATAGAAGCTGATAGGCATTTCAAATAATGTGCCGATAGGCATTCCAGATATGGTTGCCGATAGGCATTTCAAATATAGGTGCTGATAGGCATTTTAGATGTAGTTTCCGATAGGCATTTCAAAAATAGGTGCCGATAGGCATTTCAGATATAGGTGCCGATAGGCATTTCAGATATAGTTGCCGATTGGCATTTTAAAAATAGGTGCCGATAGGCATTTTAGATGTAGTTTCCGATAGGCATTTCAAAAATAGGTGCCGATAGGCATTTCAGATATAGGTGCCGATAGGCATATCAGATATAGTTGCCGAAAGGCATTTAAAATATAGGTGCCGATAGGCATTACAAATATAGCTGTCGATAGGCATTTCAGATATAAATGCCGAAAGGCATTTCAGATATAGGTGCCGATAGGCATTTGTGATGTGGTTGCCGATAGGCATTTCAAATATAGGTGCTGATAAGCATTTCAGATGAAGTTTCCGATAGGCATTTCAAAAATAGGTGCCGATAGGCATATCAGATATAGGTGCCGATAGGCTTTTTAGATATAGATGCCGATTGGCATTTTAAAAATAGGTGCCGATAGGCATTTCAGATATAGAAGCCGATAGGCATTTCAAATATAGGTGCCGATAGGCATTCCAGATATGGCTGCCGATAGGCATTTCAAATATATGATAGGCATTTATATGATAGGCATTTCAGATGTAGTTTTCGATAGGCATTTCAAAAATTGGTGCCGATAGGCATTTCAGATATAGGTGCCGATGGGCATTTCAGATATAGTTGCCGATTGGCATTTTAAAAATATGTGCAGATAGGCATTTCAGATACAGAAGCCGATAGGTATTTCAAATATAGGTGTCGATAGGCATTTCAGATATGGTTGCCGATAGGCATCTCAAATATTGGTGCTAATAGGCATTTCAGCTTTAGTTTCCGATAGGCATTTTAAATATAGGTGCCGATAGGCATTTCAGATATAGGTGCCGATAGGCATTTCAGATATAGAAGCCGATAGGCATTTCAAATATAGGTGTCGATAGGCATTCCAGATATGGTTGCCGATAGGCATTTCAAATATAGGTGCTGATAGGCATTTCAGATGTAGTTTTCGATAGGCATTTCAAAAATAGGTGCCGATAGGCATTTCAGATATAGGTGCCGAAAGGCATTTCAGATATAGTTACCGATTGGCATTTTAAAAAGAGGTGCCGATAGGCATTTTAGATATAGAAGCCGATAGGCATTTCAAATATAGGTGCCGATAGGCATTCCAGATATGGTTGCCGATAGGCATTTCAAATATAAGTGCTGATAGGCATTTCAGATGTAGTTTCCTGATAGGCATTTCAAAAATAGGTGCCGATAGGCATTTCAGATATAGGTGCCTATAGGCATTTCAGATATAGTTGCCGATTGGCATTTTATAGTAGGTGCCGATAGGCATTTCAGATATAGAAGCCGATAGGCATTTCAAATATAGGTGCCGATAAGCATTCCAGATATGGTTGCCGGTAGGCATTTCAAATATAGGTGCTGATAGGTATTTCAGATGTAGTTTCCGATAGGCATTTCAAAAATTGGTGCCGATAGGCATTTCAGATATAGGTGCCGATAGGCATTTCAGATATAGTTGCCGATTGGCATTTTAAAAATAGGTGCCTATAGGCATTTCAGATATAGAAGCCGATAGGTATTTTAAATATAGGTGTCGATAGGCATTTCAGATATGGTTGCCGATAGGCATTTCAAATATAGGTGCTGATAGGCATTTCAGATGTAGTTTCCGATAGGCATTTCAAAAATAGGTGCCGATAGGCATTTCAGATATAGATGCCGATAGGCATTTCAGATATAGTTGCCGATTGGCATTTTAAAAATAGGTGCCGATAGGCATTTTAGATGTAGTTTCGGATAGGCATTTCAAAAATAGGTGCCGATAGGCATTTCAGATATAGGTGCCGATAGGCATATCAGATATAGTTGCCGATAGGCATTTAAAATATATGTGCCGATAGGCATTTCAATTATAGGTGTCGATAGGCATTTCAGATATAAATGCCGAAAGGCATTTCAGATATAGGTGCCGATAGGCATTTCTGATGTGGTTGCCGATAGGCATTTCAAATATAGGTGCTGATAGGCATTTCAGATGTAGTTTCCGATAGGCATTTCAAAAATAGGTGCCGATAGGCATTTCAGATATAGGTGCCGATAGGCATTTCAGATATAGTTGCCGATTGGCATTTTAAAAATAGGTGCCGATAGGCATTTCAGATATAGAAGCCGATAGGCATTTCAAATATAGGTGCCGATAGGCATTCCAAATATGGTTGCCGATAGGCATTTCAAATATAGGTGCTGATAGGCATTTCAGATGTAGTTTCCGATAGGCATTTCAAAAATTGGTGCCGATAGGCAATTCAGATATAGGTGCCGATAAGCATTTAAGATATTGTTGCCGATTGGCATTTTAAAACTAGGTGCCGATAGGCATTTTAAAAATAGGTGCCGATAGGCATTTCAGATATAGAAGCCGATAGGTATTTCAAATATAGGTGTCGATAGGCATTTCAGATATGGTTGCCGATAGGCATTTCAAATATTGGTGCTGATAGGCATTTCAGATGTAGTTTCCGATAGGCATTTCAAAAATAGGTGCCGATAGGCATTTCAGATATAGGTGCCGATAGGCATTTCAGATATAGTTGCCGATTGGCATTTTTAAAATAGGTGCTGATAGGGATTTCAGATATAGAAGCCGATAGGCATTTCAAATATAGGTGCCGATAGGCATTCCAGATATGGTTGCCGATAGGCATTTCAAATATAGGTGCTGATAGGCATTTCAGATGTAGTTTCTGATAGGCATTTCAAAAATTGGTGCCGATAGGCATTTCAGATATAGGTGCCGATAGGCATTTCAGATATAGTTGCCGATTGGCATTTTAAAAATAGGTGCCGATAGGCATTTCAGATATAGTTGCCGATTGGCATTTTAAAAATAGGTGCCGATAGGCATTTCAGATATAGAAGCCGATAGGCATATCAAATATAGGTGCCGATAGGCATTCCAGATATGGTTGCCGATAGGCATTTCAATTATAGGTGCTGATAGGCATTTTAGATGTAGTTTCCGATAGGCATTTCAAAAACAGGTGCCGATAGGCATTTCAGATATAGGTGCCGATAGGCATTTCGGATATAGGTGCCGATAGGCATTTCAGATATAGTTGCCGATTAGCATTTTAAAAATAGGTGCCGATAGGCATTTTAGATGTAGTTTCCGATAGGCATTTCAAAAATAGGTGCCGATAGGCATTTCAGATATAGGTGCCGATAGGCATATCAGATATAGTTGCCGATAGGCATTTAAAATATAGGTGCCGATAGGCATTTCAAATATAGGTGTCGATAGGCATTTCAGATATAAATGCCGAATGGCATTTCAGATATAGGTGCCGATAGGCATTTCTGATGTGGTTGCCGATAGGCATTTCAAATATAGGTGCTGATAGGCATTTCAGATGTAGTTTCCGATAGGCATTTCAAAAATAGGTGCCGATAGGCATTTCAGATATAGGTGCCGATAGGCATTTCAGATATAGTTACCGATTGGCATTTTAAAAATAGGTGCCGATAGGCATTTCAGATATAGAAGCCAATAGGCATTTCAAATATAGGTGCCGATAGGCATTCCAGATATGGTTGCCGATAGGCATTTCAAATATAGGTGCTGATAGGCGTTTCAGATGTAGTTTCCGATAGGCATTTCAAAAATTGGTGCCGATAGGCATTTCAGATATAGGTGCCGATAGGCATTTCAGATATAGTTGCCGATTGGCATTTTAAACACAGGTGCCGATAGGCATTTCAGATTTAGAAGCCGATAGGTATTTCAAATATAGGTGTCGATAGGCATTTCAGATATGGTTGTCGATAGGCATTTCAAATATAGGAGCAGATAGGCATTTCAGATGTAGTTTCCGAAAGGCATTTTAAAAATAGGTGCCGATAGGCATTTCAGATATAGAAGCCGATAGGTATTTCAAATATAGGTGTCGATAGGCATTTCAGATATGGTTGCCGATAGGCATTTCAAATATTGGTGCTGATAGGCATTTCAGATGTAGTTTCCGATAGGCATTTCAAAAGTAGGTGCCGCTAGGCTTTTCAGATATATTTGCCGATTGGCATTTTAAAAATAGGTGCCGATAGGGATTTCAGATATAGAAGCCGTTAGGCATTTCAAATATAGGTGCCGATAGGCATTTCAAATATAGGTGTCGATAGGCATTTCAGATATAAATGCCGAAAGGCATTTTAGATATAGGTGCCGATAGGCATTTCTGATGTGGTTGCCGATAGGCATTTCAAATATAGGTGCTGATAGGCATTTGTGATGTAGTTTCCGATAGGCATTTCAAAAATAGGTTCCGATAGGCATTTTAGATATAGGTGCCGATAGGCATTTCAGATATAGTTGCCGATTGGCATTTTAAAAATAGGGGCCGATAGGCATTTCAGATATAGAAGCCGATAGGCATTTCAAATATAGGTGCCGATAGGCATTCCAGATATGTTTGCCGATAGGCATTTCAAATATAGGTGCTGATAGGCATTTCAGATGTAGTTTCCGATAGGCATTTCAAAAATAGGTGCCGATAGGCATTTTAGATATAGGTGCCGATAGGCATTTCAGATATAGATGCCAATTGGCATTTTAAAAATAGGTGCCGATAGGTATTTCAGATATAAGAGCCGATAGGCATTTCAAATATAGGTGCCGATAGGCATTCCAGATATGGTTGCCGATAGGCATTTTAAATATAGGTGCTGATAGGCATTTCAGATGTAGTTTCCGATAGGCATTTCAAAAATTGGTGCCGATAGGCATTTCAGATATAGGTGCTGATAGGCATTTCAGATATAGTTGCCGATAGGCATTTTAAAAATAGGTGTCGATAGGCAATTCAGATATAGAAGCCGATAGGCATTTCAAGTATAGGTGCCGATAGGCATTCCAGATATGGTTGCCAATAGGCATTTCAAATATAGATGCTGATAGGCATTCCAGATATAGTTTCCGATAGGCATTTCAAAAAATGGTGCAGATGGGCATTTCAGATATAGGTGCCGATAAGCATTTCAGATATAGTTGCCGATTGGCATTTTAAAAATAGGTGCCGATAGGCATTTCAGATATAGAAGCTGGTAGGTATTTCAAATATAGGTGTCGATAGGCATTTCAGATATGATTGCCGATAGGCATTTCAAATATAGGTGCTGATAGGCATTTCAGATATAGTTGCCGATTAGCATTTTAAAAATAGGTGCCGATAGGCATTTTAGATGTAGTTTCCGATAGGCATTTCAAAAATAGGTACCGATAGGCATTTCAGATATAGGTGCCGATAGGCATTTCAGATATCGTTGCCAATTGGCATTTAAAAAATAGGTGTCGAGAGGCATTTCAAATATTGAAGCCGATAGGCATTTCAAATATAGGTGCCGAAAGGCATTTCAGATATGGTTGCCGATAGGCATTTCAGATATAGGTGCCGATAGGGATTTCAGATATAGTTGCCGATTGGCATTTTAAAAATAGGTGCCGATAGGCATTTCAGATATAGAAGCCGATAGGTATTTCAAATATAGGTGTCGATAGGCATTTCAGATATGTTTGCCGATAGGCATTTCAAATATAGGTGCCGACAGGCATTTCAGTTATAGGTGCCGATAGGCATTTCAGATATAGTTGCCGATTGGCATTTTAAAAATAGGTGCCGATAGGCATTTTAGATGTAGTTTAAGATATGCATTTAAAAATAGGTGCCGATAGGCATTTCAGATATAGGTGCCGATAGGCATATCAGATATAGTTGCCGATAGGCATTTAAAATATAGGTGCCGATAGGCATTTCAAATATAGGTGTCGATAGGCATTTCAAATATAAATGCCGAAAGGCATTTCAGATATAGTTGCCGATAGGCATTTCTGATGTGGTTGCCGATAGGCATTTTAAATATAGGTGCTGATAGGCATTTCAGATGTAGTTTTCGATAGGCATTTAATAAATAGGTGCCGATAGGCATTTCAGATATAGGTGCCGATAGGCATTTCAGATATAGTTGCCGATTGGCATTTTAAAAATAGGTGCCGATAGGCATTTCAGATATGGTTGCCGATAGGCATTTCAAATATAGGTGTCGATAGGCATTCCAGATATGGTTGCCGATAGGCATTTCAAATATAGGTGCTGATAGGCATTTCAGATGTAGTTTCCGATAGGCATTTCAAAAATTGGTGCCGATAGGCATTTCAGATATAGGTGCTGATAGGCATTTCAGATATAGTTGCCGATAGGCATTTTAAAAATAGGTGTCGATAGGCAATTCAGACATAGAAGCCGATAGGCATTTCAAATATAGGTGCCGATAGGCATTCCAGATATGGTTGCCGATAGGCATTTCAAATATAGATGCTGATAGGCATTCCAGATATAGTTTCCGATAGGCATTTTAAAAAATGGTGCCGATAGGCATTTCAGATATAGAAGCTGGTAGGTATTTTAAATATAGGTGTCGATAGGCATTTCAGATATGATTGCCGATAGGTGCTGATAGGCATTTCAGATATAGTTGCCGATTGGCATTTAAAAAATAGGTGCCGATAGGCATTTAAGATGTAGTTTCCGATAGGCATTTCAAAAATAGGTACCGATAGGCATTTCAGATATAGGTGCCGAAAGGTATTTTAAAAATAGGTGCCGACAGGCATTTTAGATGTAGTTTCCGATAGGCATTTCAAAAATAGGTGCAAATAGGCATTATAGATATAGGTGCCGATAGGCATTTCAGATATAGTTGCCGATTGGCATTTTAAAAAAAGGTGCCGATAAGCATTTTAGATGTAGTTTCCGATAGGCATTTCAAAAATAGGTACCGATAGGCATTTCAGATATAGATGCCGATATGCATTTCAGATATAGTTACCGATTGGCATTTTAAAAATAGGTGTCGATAGCTATTTCAGATATAGAATCCGATAGGCATTTCAAATATAGGTGCTGATAGGCATTTCAGATGTAGTTTCCGATAGGCATTTCAAAAATTGGTGCCGATAGGCATTTCAGATATAGGTGCCGATAGGCATTTCAGATATTGTTGCCTATTGGCATTTTTAAAATAGGTGCCGATAGGCATTTCAGATATAGAAGCCGATAGGTATTTCAAATATAGGTGTCGATAGGCATTTCAGATATGGTTGCCGATAGGCATTTCAAATATAGGTGCCAAGAGGCATTTCAGATGTAGTTTCCGATAGGCATTTCAAAAATTGGTGCCCATAGGCATTTCAGATATAGGTGCCGATAGGCATTTCAGATATAGTTGCCGATTGGCATTTTAAAAATAGGTGCCGATAGGCTTTTCAAATATAGAAGCTGATAGGCATTTCAAATATATGTGCCGATAGGCATTCCAGATATGGTTGCCGATAGGCATTTCAAATATAGGTGCTGATAGGCATTTTAGATGTAGTTTCCGATAGGCATTTCAAAAATAGGTGCCGATAGGCATTTCAGATATAGATGCCGATAGGCATTTCAGATATAGTTGCCGATTGGCATTTTAAAAATAGGTGCCGATAGGCATTTTAGATGTAGTTTCCGATAGGCATTTCAAAAATAGGTGCCGATAGGCATTTCAGATATAGCTGCCGATAGGCATATCAGATATAGTTGCCGATAGGCATTTAAAATATAGGTGCCGATAGGCATTTCAAATATAGCTGTCGATAGGCATTTCAGATATAAATGCCGAAAGGCATTTCAGATATAGGTGCCGATAGGCATTTGTGATGTGGTTGCCGATAGGCATTTCAAATATAGGTGCTGATAAGCATTTCAGATGTAGTTTCCGATAGGCATTTCAAAAATAGGTGCCGATAGGCATATCAGATATAGGTGCCGATAGGCTTTTTAGATATAGATGCCGAGTGGCATTTTAAAAATAGGTGCCGATAGGCATTTCAGATATAGAAGCCGATAGGCATTTCAAATATAGGTGCCGATAGGCATTCCAGATATGGCTGCCGATAGGCATTTCAAATATATGATAGGCATTTATATGATAGGCATTTCAGATGTAGTTTTCGATAGGCATTTCAAAAATTGGTGCCGATAGGCCTTTCAGATATAGGTGCCGATGGGCATTTCAGATATAGTTGCCGATTGGCATTTTAAAAATATGTGCAGATAGGCATTTCAGATACAGAAGCCGATAGGTATTTCAAATATAGGTGTCGATAGGCATTTCAGATATGGTTGCCGATAGGCATCTCAAATATTGGTGCTAATAGGCATTTCAGCTTTAGTTTCCGATAGGCATTTTAAATATAGGTGCCGATAGGCATTTCAGATATAGGTGCCGATAGGCATTTCAGATATAGAAGCCGATAGGAATTTCAAATATAGGTGTCGATAGGCATTCCAGATATGGTTGCCGATAGGCATTTCAAATATAGGTGCTGATAGGCATTTCAGATGTAGTTTTCGATAGGCATTTCAAAAATAGGTGCCGATAGGCATTTCAGATATATGTGCCGAAAGGCATTTCAGATATAGTTACCGATTGGCATTTTAAAAATAGGTGCCGATAGGCATTTTAGATATAGAAGCCGATAGGCATTTCAAATATAGGTTCCGATAGGCATTCCAGATATGGTTGCCGATAGGCATTTCAAATATAAGTGCTGATAGGCATTTCAGATGTAGTTTCCTGATAGGCATTTCAAAAATAGGTGCCGATAGGCATTTCAGATATAGGTGCCTATAGGCATTTCAGATATAGTTGCCGATTGGCATTTTATAGTAGGTGCCGATAGGCATTTCAGATATAGAAGCCGATAGGCATTTCAAATATAGGTGCCGATAAGCATTCCAGATATGGTTGCCGGTAGGCATTTCAAATATAGGTGCTGATAGGTATTTCAGATGTAGTTTCCGATAGGCATTTCAAAAATTGGTGCCGATAGGCATTTCAGATATAGGTGCCGATAGGCATTTCAGATATAGTTGCCGATTGGCATTTTAAAAATAGGTGCCTATAGGCATTTCAGATATAGAACCGATAGGTATTTCAAATATAGGTGTCGATAGGCATTTCAGATATGGTTGCCGATAGGCATTTCAAATATAGGTGCTGATAGGCATTTCAGATGTAGTTTCCGATAGGCATTTCAAAAATAGGTGCCGATAGGCATTTCAGATATAGGTGCCGATAGGCATTTCAGATATAGTTGCCGATTGGCATTTTAAAAATAGGTGCCGATAGGCATTTTAGATGTAGTTTCGGATAGGCATTTCAAAAATATGTGCCGATAGGCATTTCAGATATAGTTGCCGATTGGCATTTTAAAAATAGGTGCCGATAGGCATTTTAGATGTAGTTTCGGATAGGCATTTCAAAAATATGTGCCGATAGGCATTTCAGATATAGGTGCCGATAGGCATATCAGATATAGTTGCCGATAGGCATTTAAAATATATGTGCCGATAGGCATTTCAATTATAGGTGTCGATAGGCATTTCAGATATAAATGCCGAAAGGCATTTCAGATATAGGTGCCGATAGGCATTTCTGATGTGGTTGCCGATAGGCATTTCAAATATAGGTGCTGATAGGCATTTCAGATGTAGTTTCCGATAGGCATTTCAAAAATAGGTGCCGATAGGCATTTCATATATAGGTGCCGATAGGCATTTCAGATATAGTTGCCGATTGGCATTTTAAAAATAGGTGCCGATAGGCATCTCAGATATAGAAGCCGATAGGCATTTCAAATATAGGTGCCGATAGACATTCCAAATATGGTTGCCGATAGGCATTTCAAATATAGGTGCTGATAGGCATTTCAGATGTAGTTTCCGATAGGCATTTCAAAAATTGGTGCCGATAGGCAATTCAGATATAGGTGCCGATAAGCATTTAAGATATAGTTGCCGATTGGCATTTTAAAAATAGGCGCCGATAGGCATTTTAAAAATAGGTGCCGATAGGCATTTCAGATATAGAAGCCGATAGGTATTTCAAATATAGGTGTCGATAGGCATTTCAGATATGGTTGCCGATAGGCATTTCAAATATTGGTGCTGATAGGCATTTCAGATGTAGTTTCCGATAGGCATTTCAAAAATAGGTGCCGATAGGCATTTCAGATATAGGTGCCGATAGGCATTTCAGATATAGTTGCCGATTGGCATTTTTAAAATAGGTGCTGATAGGGATTTCAGATATAGAAGCCGATAGGCATTTCAAATATAGGTGCCGATAGGCATTCCAGATATGGTTGCCGATAGGCATTTCAAATATAGGTGCTGATAGGCATTTCAGATGTAGTTTCTGATAGGCATTTCAAAAATTGGTGCCGATAGGCATTTCAGATATAGGTGCCGATAGGCATTTCAGATATAGTTGCCGATTGGCATTTTAAAAATAGGTGCCGATAGGCATTTCAGATATAGTTGCCGATTGGCATTTTAAAAATAGGTGCCGATAGGCATTTCAGATATAGAAGCCGATAGGCATATCAAATATAGGTGCCGATAGGCATTCCAGATATGGTTGCCGATAGGCATTTCAAATATAGGTGCTGATAGGCATTTTAGATGTTGTTTCCGATAGGCATTTCAAAAACAGGTGCCGATAGGCATTTCAGATATAGGTGCCGATAAGCATTTCAGATATAGGTGCCGATAGGCATTTCAGATATAGTTGCCGATTGGCATTTTAAAAATAGGTGCCGATAGGCATTTTAGATGTAGTTTCCGATAGGCATTTCAAAAATAGGTGCCGATAGGCATTTCAGATATAGGTGCCGATAGGCATATCAGATATAGTTGCCGATAGGCATTTAAAATATAGGTGCCGATAGGCATTTCAAATATAGGTGTCGATAGGCATTTCAGATATAAATGCCGAATGGCATTTCAGATATAGGTGCCGATAGGCATTTCTGATGTGGTTGCCGATAGGCATTTCAAATATAGGTGCTGATAGGCATTTCAGATGTAGTTTCCGATAGGCATTTCAAAAATAGGTGCCGATAGGCATTTCAGATATAGGTGCCGATAGGCATTTCAGATATAGTTACCGATTGGCATTTTAAAAATAGGTGCCGATAGGCATTTCAGATATAGAAGCCAATAGGCATTTCAAATATAGGTGCCGATAGGCATTCCAGATATGGTTGCCGATAGGCATTTCAAATATAGGTGCTGATAGGCGTTTCAGATGTAGTTTCCGATAGGCATTTCAAAAATTGGTGCCGATAGGCATTTCAGATATAGGTGCCGATAGGCATTTCAGATATAGAAGCCGATAGGTATTTCAAATATAGGTGTCGATAGGCATTTCAGATATGGTTGCCGATAGGCATTTCAAATATTGGTGCTGATAGGCATTTCGGATGTAGTTTCCGATAGGCATTTCAAAAGTAGGTGCCGCTAGGCATTTCAGATATATTTGCCGATTGGCATTTTAAAAATAGGTGCCGATAGGGATTTCAGATATAGAAGCCGTTAGGCATTTCAAATATAGGTGCCGATAGGCATTTCAAATATAGGTGTCGATAGGCATTTCAGATATAAATGCCGAAAGGCATTTCAGATATAGGTGCCTATAGGCATTTCTGATGTGGTTGCCGATAGGCATTTCAAATATAGGTGCTGATAGGCATTTGTGATGTAGTTTCCGATAGGCATTTCAAAAATAGGTTCCGATAGGCATTTTAGATATAGGTGCCGATAGGCATTTCAGATATAGTTGCCGATTGGCATTTTAAAAATAGGGGCCGATAGGCATTTCAGATATAGAAGCCGATAGGCATTTCAAATATAGGTGCCGATAGGCATTCCAGATATGGTTGCCGATAGGCATTTCAAATATAGGTGCTGATAGGCATTTCAGATGTAGTTTCCGATAGGCATTTCAAAAATAGGTGCCGATAGGCATTTTAGATATAGGTGCCGATAGGCATTTCAGATATAGATGCCAATTGGCATTTTAAAAATAGGTGCCGATAGGTATTTCAGATATAAGAGCCGATAGGCATTTCAAATATAGGTGCCGATAGGCATTCCAGATATGGTTGCCGATAGGCATTTCAAATATAGGTGCTGATAGGCATTTTAAATGTAGTTTCCGATAGGCATTTCAAAAATTGATGCCGATAGGCATTTCAGATATAGGTGCCGATAGGCATTTTAGATATAGTTGCCGATTGGCATTTTAAAAACAGGTGCCGATACGCATTTCAGATATAGTTGCCAATTAGCATTTTAAAAATAGGTGTCGATAGGCATTTCAGATATAGAAGCCAATAGGCATTTCAAATATACGTGCCGATAGGCATTCCAGATATGGTTGCCGATAGGCATTTCAAATATAGGTGCTGATAGGCATTTCAGATGTAGTTTCCGATAGGCATTTCAAAAATTGGTGCCAATAGGCATTTCAGATATAGGTGCCGATAGGCATTTTAGATATAGTTGCCGATTGGCATTTTAAAAATAGGTGCCGATAGGCATTTCAGATATAGAAGCCGATAGGTATTTCAAATATAGGTGTCGATAGGCATTTCAGATATGGTTGCCAATATGCACTTCAAATAAAGGTGCTGATAGGCATTTCAGATGTAGTTTTCGATAGGTATTTCAAAAATAGGTCCCGATAGGCATTTCAGATATAGGTGCCGATAAGCATTTCAGATATAGTTGCCGATTGGCATTTTAAAAATAGGTGCCGATAGGCATTTTAGATGTAGTTTCCGATAGGCATTTCAAAAATAGGTGCCGATAGGCATTTCAGATATAGGTGCCGATAGGCATATCAGATATAGTTGCCGATAGGCATTTAAAATAAAGGTGCCGATAGGCATTTCAAATATAGGTGCTGATAGGCATTTCAGATGTAGTTTCCGATAGGCATTTCAAAAATTGGTGCCAATAGGCATTTCAGATATAGGTGCCGATAGGCATTTTAGATATAGTTGCCGATTGGCATTTTAAAAATAGGTGCCGATAGGCATTTCAGATATAGAAGCCGATAGGTATTTCAAATATAGGTGTCGATAGGCATTTCAGATATGGTTGCCGATAGGCACTTCAAATATAGGTGCTGATAGGCATTTCAGATGTACTTTCCGATAGGCATTTCAAAAATAGGTCCCGATAGGCATTTCAGATATAGGTGCCGATAGGCATTTCAGATATAGTTGCCGATTGGCATTTTAAAAATAGGTGCCGATAGGCATTTTTGATGTAGTTTCCGATAGGCATTTCAAAAATAGGTGCCGATAGGCATTTCAGATATAGGTGCCGATAGGCATATCAGATATAGTTGCCGATAGGCATTTAAAATATAGGTGCCGATAGGCATTTCAAATATAGGTGCTGATAGGCATTTCAGATGTAGTTTCCGATAGGCATTTCAAAAATTGGTGCCAATAGGCATTTCAGATATAGGTGCCGATAAGCATTTCAGATATTGTTGCCGATTGGCATTTTAAAAATAGGTGCCAATAGGCATTTCAGATATAGATGCTGGTAGGTATTTCAAATATAGGTGTCGATAGGCATTTCAGATATGATTGCCGATAGGCATTTCAAATATAGGTGCTGATAGGCATTTCAGATATAGTTGCCGATTGGCATTTTAAAAATAGGTGCCGATAGGCATTTTAGATGTAGTTTCCGATAGGCATTTCAAAAATAGGTACCGATAGGCATTTTAGATATAGGTGCCGATAGGTATTTTAAAAATAGGTGCCGATAGGCATTTTAGATGTAGTTTCCGATAGGCATTTCAAAAATAGGTGCCGATAGGCATTTCAAAAATAGGTGCCGATAGGCATTATAGATATAGGTGCCGATAGGCATTTCAGATATAGTTGCCGATTGGCATTTTAAAAAAAGGTGCCGATAGGCATTTTAGATGTAGTTCCTGATAGGCATTTCAAAAATAGGTACCGATAGGCATTTCAGATATAGGTGCCGATAGGCATATCAGATATAGTTGCCGATAGGCATTTAAAATATAGGTGCCGATAGGCATTTCAGATATAAATGCCGAAAGGCATTTTAGATATAGGTGCCGATAGGCATTTCTGATGTGGTTGCCGATAGGCATTTCAAATATAGGTGCTGATAGGCTTTTCAGATGTAGTTTCCGATAGGCATTTCAAAAATAGGTACCGATAGGCATTTCAGATATAGGTGCCGATAGGCATTT
Organism: Venustoraphidia nigricollis; assembly: GCA_034508555.1. Taxonomy (NCBI): domain Eukaryota; kingdom Metazoa; phylum Arthropoda; class Insecta; order Raphidioptera; family Raphidiidae; genus Venustoraphidia; species Venustoraphidia nigricollis. The sequence goes on from JAVRKA010000250.1 coordinate 205,384, forward strand.
CAGATATAGTTGCCAATTGGCATTTTAAAAATAGGTGTCGAGAGGCATTTCAAATATAGAAGCCGATAGGCATTTCAAATATAGGTGCCGAAAGGCATTTCAGATATGGTTGCCGATAGGCAGTTCAGATATAGGTGCCGATAGGGATTTCAGATATAGTTGCCGATTGGCATTTTAAAAATAGGTGCCGATAGGCATTTCAGATATAGAAGCCGATAGGTATTTCAAATATAGTTGTCGATAGGCATTTCAGATATGGTTGCCGATAGGCATTTCAAATATAGGTGCCGATAGGCATTTCAGTTATAGGTGCCGATAGGCATTTCAGATATAGTTGCCGATTGGCATTTTAAAAATAGGTGCCGATAGGCATTTTAGATGTAGTTTAAGATAGGCATTTAAAAATAGGTGCCGATAGGCATTTCAGATATAGGTGCCGATAGGCATATCAGATATAGTTGCCGATAGGCATTTAAAATATAGGTGCCGATAGGCATTTCAAATATAGGTGTCGATAGGCATTTCAAATATAAATGCCGAAAGGCATTTCAGATATAGTTGCCGATAGGCATTTCTGATGTGGTTGCCGATAGGCATTTTAAATATAGGTGCTGATAGGCATTTCAGATGTATTTTTCGATAGGTGCCGATAGGCATTTCAGATATAGGTGAAGATAGGCATTTCAGATATAGTTGCCGATTGGCATTTTAAAAATAGGTGCCGATAGGCATTTCAGATATGATTGCCGATAGGCATTTCAAATATAGGTGTCGATAGGCATTCCAGATATAGTTGCCGATAGGCATTTCAAATATAGGTGCTGATAGGCATTTCAGATGTAGTTTCCGATAGGCATTTCAAAAATTGGTGCCGATAGGCATTTCAGATATAGGTGCTGATAGGCATTTCAGATATAGTTGCCGATAGGCATTTTAAAAATAGGTGTCGATAGGCAATTCAGACATAGAAGCCGATAGGCATTTCATATATAGGTGCCGATAGGCATTCCAGATATGGTTGCCGATAGGCATTTCAAATATAGATGCTGATAGGCATTCCAGATATAGTTTCCGATAGGCATTTCAAAAAATGGTGCCGATAGACATTTCAGATATAGAAGCTGGTAGGTATTTTAAATATAGGTGTCGATAGGCATTTCAGATATGATTGCCGATAGGTGCTGATAGGCATTTCAGATATAGTTGCCGATTGGCATTTTAAAAATAGATGCCGATAGGCATTTAAGATGTAGTTTCCGATAGGCATTTCAAAAATAGGTACCGATAGGCATTTCAGATATAGGTGCCGAAAGGTATTTTAAAAAAAGGTGCCGACAGGCATTTTAGATGTAGTTTCCGATAGGCATTTCAAAAATAGGTGCAAATAGGCATTATAGATATAGGTGCCGATAGGCATTTCAGATATAGTTGCCGATTTGCATTTTAAAAAAAGGTGCCGATAGGCATTTTAGATGTAGTTTCCGATAGGCATTTCAAAAATAGGTACCGATAGGCATTTCAGATATAGATGCCGATATGCATTTCAGATATAGTTACCGATTGGCATTTTAAAAATAGGTGTCGATAGCCATTTCAGATATAGAATCCGATAGGCATTTCAAATATAGGTACTGATAGGCATTTCAGATGTAGTTTCCGATAGGCATTTCAAAAATTGGTGCCGATAGGCATTTTAGATATAGGTGCCGATAGGCATTTCAGATATTGTTGCCTATTGGCATTTTTAAAATAGGTGCCGATAGGCATTTCAGATATAGAAGCCGATAGGTATTTCAAATATAGGTGTCGATAGGCATTTCAGATATGGTTGCCGATAGGCATTTCAAATATAGGTGCTAAGAGGCATTTCAGATGTAGTTTCCGATAGGCATTTCAAAAATTGGTGCCCATAGGCATTTCAGATATTGGTGCCGATAGGCATTTCAGATATAGTTGCCGATTGGCATTTTAAAAATAGGTGCCGATAGGCTTTTCAAATATAGAAGCTGATAGGCATTTCAAATATATGTGCCGATAGGCATTCCAGATATGGTTGCCGATAGGCATTTCAAATATAGGTGCTGATAGGCATTTTAGATGTAGTTTCCGATAGGCATTTCAAAAATTGGTGCCGATAGGCATTTCAGATAATGGTGCCGATAGGCATTTCAGATATAGTTGCCGATTGGCATTTTAAAAATAGGTGCCGATAGGCATTTTAGATGTAGTTTCCGATAGGCATTTCAAAAATAGGTGCCGATAGGCATTTCAGATATAGGTGCCGATAGGCATATCAGATATAGTTGCCGATAGGCATTTAAAATATAGGTGCCGATAGGCATTACAAATATAGCTGTCGATAGGCATTTCAGATATAAATGCAGAAAGGCATTTCAGATATAGGTGCCGATAGGCATTTGTGATGTGGTTGCCGATAGGCATTTCAAATATAGGTGCTGATAAGCATTTCAGATGTAGTTTCCGATAGGCATTTCAAAAATAGGTGCCGATAGGCATATCAGATATAGGTGCCGATAGGCATTTTAGATATAGATGCCGATTGGCATTTTAAAAATAGGTGCCGATAGGCATTTCAGATATAGAAGCCGATAGGCATTTCAAATATAGGTGCCGATAGGCATTCCAGATATGGTTGCCGATAGGCATTTCAAATATATGATAGGCATTTATATGATAGGCATTTCAGATGTAGTTTCCGATAGGCATCTAAAAAATTGGTGCCGATTGGCATTTCAGATATAGGTGCCGATGGGCATTTCAGATATAGTTGCCGATTGGCATTTTAAAAATATGTGCCGATAGGCATTTCAGATATAGAAGCCGATAGGTATTTCAAATATAGGTGTCGATAGGCATTTTAGATATGTTTGCCGATAGGCATCTCAAATATTGGTGCTAATAGGCATTTCAGCTTTAGTTTCCGATAGGCATTTTAAATATAGGTGCCGAGAGGCATTTCAGATATAGGTGCCGATAGGCATTTCAGATATAGTTGCCGATTAACATTTTAAAAATAGGTGCCGATAGGCATTTCAGATATAGGTGCCGATAGGCATTTCAGATATAGTTGCCGATTGGCATTTTAAAAACAGGTGCCGATAGGCATTTCAGATATAGTTGCCAATTGGCATTTTAAAAATAGGTGTCGATAGGCATTTCAGATATAGAAGCCGATAGGCATTTCAAATATAGGTGTCGATAGGCATTTCAGATATGGTTGCCGATAGGCATTTCAAATATAGGTGCTGATTAACATTTTAAAAATAGGTGCCGATAGGCATTTCAGATATAGAAGCCGATAGGCATTTCAAATATAGGTGCCGATAGGCATTCCAGATATGGTTGCCGACAGGCATTTCAAATATAAGTGCTGATAGGCAATTCAGATGTACTTTCCGATAGGCATTTCAAAAATAGGTACCGATAGGCACTTCAGATATAGGTGCCGATAGGCATTTCAGATATAGTTGCCAATTGGCATTTTAAAAATAGGTGTCGATAGGCATTTCAAATATAGAAGCCGATAGGCATTTCAAATATAGGTGCCGAAAGGCATTTCAGATATGGTTGCCGATAGGCATTTCAAATATAGGTGCTGATAGGCATTTCAGATGTAGTTTCCGATAGGCATTTCAAAAATTGGTGCCGATAGGCATTTCAGATATAGGTGCCGATAGGGATTTCAGATATAGTTGCCGATTGGCATTTTAAAAATAGGTGCCGTTAGGCATTTCAGATATAGAAGCCGATAGGTAATTCAAATATAGGTGTCGATAGGCATTTCAGATGTAGTTTCCGATAGGCATTTCAAAAATAGGTGCCGATAGGCATTTCAGATATAGGTGCCGATAGGCATTTCAGATATAGTTGCCGATTAACATTTTAAAAATAGGTGCCGATAGGCATTTCAGATATAGAAGCCGATAGGCATTTCAAATATAGGTGCCGGTAGGCATTCCAGATATGGTTGCCGACAGGCATTTCAAATATAGATGCTGATAGGCATTCCAGATATAGTTTCCGATAGGCATTTCAAAAAATGGTGCCGATAGGCATTTCAGATATAGAAGCTGGTAGGTATTTTAAATATAGGTGTCGATAGGCATTTCAGATATGATTGCCGATAGGCATTTCAAATATAGGTGTCGATAGGCATTCCAGATATGGTTGCCGATAGGCATTTCAAATATAGATGCTGATAGGCATTCCAGATATAGTTTCCGATAGGCATTTCAAAAAATGGTGCCGATAGGCATTTCAGATATAGAAGCTGGTAGGTATTTTAAATATAGGTGTCGATAGGCATTTCAGATATGATTGCCGATAGGTGCTGATAGGCATTTCAGATATAGTTGCCGATTGGCATTTTAAAAATAGGTGCCGATAGGCATTTTAAATATAGGTGCTGATAGGCATTTCAGATGTAGTTTTCGATAGGCATTTCATAAATAGGTGCCGATAGGCATTTCAGATATAGGTGCCGATAGGCATTTCAGATATAGTTGCCGATTGGCATTTTAAAAATAGGTGCCGATAGGCATTTCAGATATGATTGCCGATAGGCATTTCAAATATAGGTGTCGATAGGCATTCCAGATATGGTTGCCGATAGGCATTTCAAATATAGATGCTGATAGGCAATTCCAGATATAGTTTCCGATAGGCATTTCAAAAAATGGTGCCGATAGGCATTTCAGATATAGAAGCTGGTAGGTATTTTAAATATAGGTGTCGATAGGCATTTCAGATATGATTGCCGATAGGTGCTGATAGGCATTTCAGATATAGTTGCCGATTGGCATTTTAAAAATAGGTGCCGATAGGCATTTAAGATGTAGTTTCCGATAGGCATTTCAAAAATAGGTACCGATAGGCATTTCAGATATAGGTGCCGAAAGGTATTTTAAAAATAGGTGCCGACAGGCATTTTAGATGTAGTTTCCGATAGGCATTTCAAAAATAGGTGCAAATAGGCATTATAGATATAGGTGCCGATAGGCATTTCAGATATAGTTGCCGATTTGCATTTTAAAAAAAGGTGCCGATAGGCATTTTAGATGTAGTTTCCGATAGGCATTTCAAAAATAGGTACCGATAGGCATTTCAGATATAGATGCCGATATGCATTTCAGATATAGTTACCGATTGGCATTTTAAAAATAGGTGTCGATAGCCATTTCAGATATAGAATACGATAGGCATTTCAAATATAGGTGCTGATAGGCATTTCAGATGTAGTTTCCGATAGGCATTTCAAAAATTGGTGCCGATAGGCATTTCAGATATAGGTGCTGATAGGCATTTCAGATATAGTTGCCGATAGGCATTTTAAAAATAGGTGTCGATAGGCAATTCAGACATAGAAGCCGATAGGCATTTCAAATATAGGTGCCGATAGGCATTCCAGATATGGTTGCCGATAGGCATTTCAAATATAGATGCTGATAGGCATTCCAGATATAGTTTCCGATAGGCATTTCAAAAAATGGTGCCGATAGGCATTTCAGACATAGAAGCTGGTAGGTATTTTAAATATAGGTGTCGATAGGCATTTCAGATATGATTGCCGATAGGTGCTGATAGGCATTTCAGATATAGTTGCCGATTGGCATTTTAAAAATAGGTGCCGATAGGCATTTAAGATGTAGTTTCCGATAGGCATTTCAAAAATAGGTACCGATAGGCATTTCAGATATAGGTGCCGAAAGGTATTTTAAAAATAGGTGCCGACAGGCATTTTAGATGTAGTTTCCGATAGGCATTTCAAAAATAGGTGCAAATAGGCATTATAGATATAGGTGCCGATAGGCATTTCAGATATAGTTGCCGATTTGCATTTTAAAAAAAGGTGCCGATAGGCATTTTAGATGTAGTTTCCGATAGGCATTTCAAAAATAGGTACCGATAGGCATTTCAGATATAGATGCCGATATGCATTTCAGATATAGTTACCGATTGGCATTTTAAAAATAGGTGTCGATAGCCATTTCAGATATAGAATCCGATAGGCATTTCAAATATAGGTGCTGATAGGCATTTCAGATGTAGTTTCCGATAGGCATTTCAAAAATTGGTGCCGATAGGCATTTCAGATATAGGTGCCGATAGGCATTTCTGATATTGTTGCCTATTGGCATTTTTAAAATAGGTGCCGATAGGCATTTTAGATGTAGTTTCCGATAGGCATTTAAAAAATAGGTGCCGATAGGCATTTCAGATATAGGTGCCGATAGGCATATCAGATATAGTTGCCGATAGGCATTTAAAATATAGGTGCCGATAGGCATTACAAATATAGCTGTCGATAGGCATTTCAGATATAAATGCCGAAAGGCATTTCAGATATAGGTGCCGATAGGCATTTGTGATGTGGTTGCCGATAGGCATTTCAAATATAGGTGCTGATAAGCATTTCAGATGTAGTTTCCGATAGGCATTTCAAAAATAGGTGCCGATAGGCATATCAGATATAGGTGCCGATAGGCATTTTAGATATAGATGCCGATTGGCATTTTAAAAATAGGTGCCGATAGGCATTTCAGATATAGAAGCCGATAGGCATTTCAAATATAGGTGCCGATAGGCATTCCAGATATGGTTGCCGATAGGCATTTCAAATATATGATAGGCATTTATATGATAGGCATTTCAGATGTAGTTTCCGATAGGCATTTCAAAAATTGGTGCCGATAGGCATTTCAGATATAGGTGCCGATGGGCATTTCAGATATAGTTGCCGATTGGCATTTTAAAAATATGCGCCGATAGGCATTTCAGATATAGAAGCCGATAGGTATTTCAAACATAGGTGTCGATAGGCATTTTAGATATGGTTGCCGATAGGCATCTCAAATATTGGTGCTAATAGGCATTTCAGCTTTAGTTTCCGATAGGCATTTTAAATATAGGTGCCGATAGGCATTTCAGATATAGGTGCCGATAGGCATTTCAGATATAGTTGCCGATTAACATTTTAAAAATAGGTGCCGATAGGCATTTCAGATATAGGTGCCGATAGGCATTTCAGATATAGTTGCCGATTGGCATTTTAAAAACAGGTGCCGATAGGCATTTTAGATATAGTTGCCAATTGGCATTTTAAAAATAGGTGTCGATAGGCATTTCAGATATAGAAGCCGATAGGCATTTCAAATATAGGTGTCGATAGGCATTTCAGATATGGTTGCCGATAGGCATTTCAAATATCGGTGCTGATAGGCATTTAAGATGTAGTTTCCGATAGGCATTAAAAAATAGGTGCCGATAGGCATTTCAGATATAGGTGCCGATAGGCATTTCAGATATAGTTGCCGATTAACATTTTAAAAATAGGTGCCGATAGGCATTTCAGATATAGAAGCCGATAGGCATTTCAAATATAGGTGCCGATAGGCATTCCAGATATGATTGCCGACAGGCATTTCAAATATAAGTGCTGATAGGCATTTCAGATGTAGTTTCCGATAGGCATTTCAAAAATAGGTACCGATAGGCACTTCAGATATAGGTGCCGATAGGCATTTCAGATATAGTTGCCAATTGGCATTTTAAAAATAGGTGTCGATAGGCATTTCTAATATAGAAGCCGATAGGCATTTCAAATATAGGTGCCGAAAGGCATTTCAGATATGGTTGCCGATAGGCATTTCAAATATAGGTGCTGATAGGCATTTCAGATGTAGTTTCCGATAGGCATTTCAAAAATTGGTGCCGATAGGCATTTCAGATATAGGTGCCGATAGGGATTTCAGATATAGTTGCCGATTGGCATTTTAAAAATAGGTGCCGATAGGCATTTCAGATATAGAAGCCGATAGGTAATTCAAATATAGGTGTCGATAGGCATTTCAGATATGGTTGCCGATAGGCATTTCGAATATAGGTGCCGATAGGCATTTCAGTTATAGGTGCCGATAGGCATTTCAGATATAGTTGCCGATTGGCATTTTAAAAATAGGTGCCGATAGGCATTTTAGATGTAGTTTAAGATAGGCATTTCAAAAATAGGTGCCGATAGGCATTTCAGATATAGGTGCCGATAGGCATATCAGATATAGTTGCCGATAAGCATTTAAAATATAGGTGCCGATAGGCATTTCAAATATAGGTGTCGATAGGCATTTCAAATATAAATGCCGAAAGGCATTTCAGATATAGGTGCTGATAGGCATTTCTGATGTGGTTGCCGATAGGCATTTTAAATATAGGTGCTGATAGCCATTTCAGATGTAATTTTCGATAGGCATTTCAAAAATAGGTGCCGATAGGCATTTCAGATATAGGTGCCGATAGGCATTTCAGATATAGTTGCCGATTGGCATTTTAAAAATAGGACCCGATAGGCATTTCAGATATGGTTGCCGATAGGCATTTCAAATATAGGTGCCGATAGGCATTCCAGATATGGTTGCCGATAGGCATTTTATAATATAGGTGCTGATAGGCATTTCAGATGTAGTTTCCGATAGGCATTTCAAAAATTGGTGCCGATAGGCATTTCAGATATAGGTGCTGATAGGCATTTCAGATATAGTTGCCGATAGGCATTTTAAAAATAGGTGTCGATAGGCAATTCAGATATAGAAGCCGATAGGCATTTCAAGTATAGGTGCCGATAGGCATTCCAGATATGGTTGCCAATAGGCATTTCAAATATAGATGCTGATAGGCATTCCAGATATAGTTTCCGATAGGCATTTCAAAAAATGGTGCCGATAGGCATTTCAGATATAGGTGCCGATAAGCATTTCAGATATAGTTGCCGATTGGCATTTTAAAAATAGGTGCCGATAGGCATTTCAGATATAGAAGCTGGTAGGTATTTCAAATATAGGTGTCGATAGGCATTTCAGATATGATTGCCGATAGGCATTTCAAATATAGGTGCTGATAGGCATTTCAGATATAGTTGCCGATTGGCATTTTAAAAATAGGTGCCGATAGGCATTTTAGATGTAGTTTCCGATAGGCATTTCAAAAATAGGTACCGATAGGCATTTCAGATATAGGTGCCGATAGGTATTTTAAAAATAGGTGCCGATAGGCATTTTAGATGTAGTTTCCGATAGGCATTTCAAAAATAGGTGCCGATAGGCATTATAGATATAGGTGCCGATAGGCATTTCAGATATAGTTGCCGATTGGCATTTTAAAAAAAGGTGCCGATAGGCATTTTAGATGTAGTTCCTGATAGGCATTTCAAAAATAGGTACCGATAGGCATTTCAGATATAGGTGCCGATAGGCATATCAGATATAGTTGCCGATAGGCATTTAAAATATAGGTGCCGATAGGCATTTCAGATATAAATGCCGAAAGGCATTTTAGATATAGGTGCCGATAGGCATTTCTGATGTGGTTGCCGATAGGCATTTCAAATATAGGTGCTGATAGGCATTTCAGATGTAGTTTCCGATAGGCATTTCAAAAATAGGTACCGATAGGCATTTCAGATATAGGTGCCGATAGGCATTTCAGATATAGTTGCCAATTGGCATTTTAAAAATAGGTGTCGAGAGGCATTTCGAATATAGAAGCCGATAGGCATTTCAAATATAGGTGCCGAAAGGCATTTCAGATATGGTTGCCGATAGGCATTTCAGATATAGGTGCCGATAGGGATTTCAGATATAGTTGCCGATTGGCATTTTAAAAATAGGTGCCGATAGGCATTTCAGATATAGAAGCCGATAGGTATTTCAAATATAGGTGTCGATAGGCATTTCAGATATGGTTGCCGATAGGCATTTCAAATATAGGTGCCGACAGGCATTTCAGTTATAGGTGCCGATAGGCATTTCAGATATAGTTGCCGATTGGCATTTTAAAAATAGGTGCCGATAAGCATTTTAGATGTAGTTTAAGATATGCATTTAAAAATAGGTGCAGATAGGCATTTCAGATATAGGTGCCGATAGGCATATCAGATATAGTTGCCGATAGGCATTTAAAATATAGGTGCCGATAGGCATTTCAAATATAGATGTCGATAGGCATTTCAAATATAAATGCCGAAAGGCATTTCAGATATAGTTGCCGATAGGCATTTCTGATGTGGTTGCCGATAGGCATTTTAAATATAGGTGCTGATAGGCATTTCAGATATAGTTGCCAAATGGCATTTTAAAAATAGGTGTCGATAGGCATTCCAGATATAGAAGCCAATAGGCATTTCAAATATACGTGCCGATAGGCATTCCAGATATGGTTGCCGATAGGCATTTCAAATATAGGTGCTGATAGGCATTTCAGATGTAGTTTCCGATTGGCATTTTAAAAATAGGTGCCGATAGGCATTTCAGATATAGAAGCTGATAGGCATTTCAAATATAGGTGCCGATAGGCATTCCAGATATGGTTGCCGATAGGCATTTCAAATATAGGTGCTGATAGGCATGTCAGATGTAGTTTCCGATAGGCATTTCAAAAATTGGTGCCGATAGGCATTTCAGATATAGGTGCCGATAGGCATTTCAGATATAGTTGCCGATTGGCATTTTAAAAATAGGTGCCGATAGGCATTTCAGATATAGAAGCCGATAGGCATATTAAATATAGGTGCCGATAGGCATTCCAGATATGGTTGCCGATAGGCATTTCAAATATAGGTGCTGATAGGCATTTTAGATGTAGTTTCCGATAGGCATTTCAAAAATTGGTGCCGATAGGCATTTCAGATATAGGTGCCGATAGACATTTCGATATAGTTGCCGATTGGCATTTTTAAAATAGGTGCCGATAGGCATTTCAGATATAGAAGCCGATAGGTATTTCAAATATAGGTGTCGATAGGCATTTCAGATATGGTTGCCGATAGGCATTTCAAATATAGGTGCTAATAGGCATTTCAGATGTAGTTTCCGATAGGCATTTCAAAAACAGGTGCCGATAGGCATTTCAGATATAGGTGCCGATAGGCATTTCAGATATAGGTGCCGATAGGCATTTCAGATATAGTTGCCGATTGGCATTTTAAAAATAGGTGCCGATAGGCATTTTAGATGTAGTTTCCGATAGGCATTTCAAAAATAGGTGCCGATAGGCATTTCAGATATAGGTGCCGATAGGCATATCAGATATAGTTGCCGATAGGCATATAAAATATAGGTGCCGATAGGCATTTCAAATATAGGTGTCGATAGGCATTTCAGATATAAATGCCGAATGGTATTTCAGATATAGGTGCCGATAGGCATTTCTGATGTGGTTCCTGATAGGCATTTCAAATATAGGTGCTGATAGGCATTTCAGATGTAGTTTATGATAGGCATTTCAAAAATAGGTGCCGATAGGCATTTTAGATATAGGTGCCGATGGGCATTTCAGATATAGTTACCGATTGGCATTTTAAAAATAGGTGCCGATAGGCATTTCAGATATAGAAGCCAATAGGCATTTCAAATATAGGTGCCGATAGGCATTCCAGATATGGTTGCCGATAGGCATTTCAAATATAGATGCTGATAGGTGTTTCAGATGTAGTTTCCGATAGGCATTTCAAAAATTGGTGCCAATAGGCATATCAGATATAGGTGCCGATAGGCATTTCATATATAGTTGCCGATTGGCATTTTAAAAACAGGTGCCGATAGGCATTTCAGATTTAGAAGCCGATGGGTATTTCAAATATAGGTGTCGATAGGCATTTCAGATATGGTTGTCGATAGGCATTTCAAATATAGGAGCAGATAGGCATTTCAGATGTAGTTTCCGAAAGGCATTTTAAAAATAGGTGCCGATAGGCATTTCAGATATAGAAGCCGATAGGTATTTCAAATATAGGTGTCTTTAGGCCTTTCAGATATGGTTGCCGATAGGCATTTCAAATATTGGTGCTGATAGGCATTTCAGATGTAGTTTCCGATAGGCATTTCAAAAATAGGTGCCGATAGGCATTTCAGATATAGGTGCCGATAGGCATTTCAGATATATTTGCCGATTGGCATTTTAAAAATAGGTGCCGATAGGGATTTCAGATATAGAAGCCGATAGGCATTTCAAATATAGGTGCCGATAGGCATTTCAAATATAGGTGTCGATAGGCATTTCAAATATAAATGCCGAAAGGCATTTCAGATATAGGTGCCGATAGGCATTTCTAATGTGGTTGCCGATAGGCATTTCAAATATAGGTGCTGATAGGCATTTGTGATGTAGTTTCCGATAGGCATTTCAAAAATAGGTGCCGATAGGCATTTTAGATATAGGTGCCGATAGGCATTTCAGATATAGTTGCCGATTGGCATTTTAAAAATAGGTGCCGATAGGCATTTCAGATATAGAAGCCGATAGGCATTTCAAATATAGGTGCCGATAGGCATTCCAGATATGGTTGCCGATAGGCATTTCAAATATAGGTGCTGATAGGCATTTCAGATGTAGTTTCCGATAGGCATTTCAAAAATTGGTGCCGATAGGCATTTTAGATATAGGTGCCGATAGGCATTTCAGATATAGATGCCAATTGGCATTTTAAAAATAGGTGCCGATAGGTATTTCAGATATAAGAGCCGATAGGCATTTCAAATATAGGTGCCGATAGGCATTCCAGATATGGTTGCCGAAAGGCATTTTAAATATAGGTGCTGATAGGCATTTTAAATGTAGTTTCCGATAGGCATTTCAAAAATTGATGCCGATAGGCATTTCAGATATAGGTGCCGATAGGCATTTCAGATATAGTTGCCGATTGGCATTTTAAAAACAGGTGCCGATAGGCATTTCAGATATAGTTGCCAATTGGCATTTAAAAAATAGGTGTCGATAGGCATTTCAGATATAGAAGCCAATAGGCATTTCAAATATACGTGCCGATAGGCATTCCAGATATGGTTGCCGATAGGCATTTCAAATATAGGTGCTAATAGGCATTTCAGATGTAGTTTCCGATAGGCATTTCAAAAATTGGTGCCAATAGGCATTTCAGATATAGGTGCCGATAGGCATTTTAGATATAGTTGCCGATTGGCATTTTAAAAATAGGTGCCGATAGGCATTTCAGATATAGAAGCCGATAGGTATTTCAAATATAGGTGTCAATAGGCATTTCAGATATGGTTGCCGATATGCACTTCAAATATAGGTGCTGATAGGCATTTCAGATGTAGTTTCCGATAGGCATTTCAAAAATAGGTCCCGATAGGCATTTCAGATATAGGTGCCGATAGGCATTTCAGATATAGTTGCCGATTGGCATTTTAAAAATAGGTGCCGATAGGCATTTTAGATGTAGTTTCCGATAGGCATGTCAAAAATAGGTGCCGATAGGCATTTCAGATATAGGTGCCGATAGGCATATCAGATATAGTTGCCGATAGGCATTTAAAATATAGGTGCCGATAGGCATTTCAAATATAGGTGCTGATAGGCATTTCAGATGTAGTTTCCGATAGGCATTTCAAAAATTGGTGCCAATAGGCATTTCAGATATAGGTGCCTATAGGCATTTTAGATATAGTTGCCGATTGGCATTTTAAAAATAGGTGCCGATAGGCATTTCAGATATAGAAGCCGATAGGTATTTCAAATATAGGTGTCGATAGGCATTTCAGATATGGTTGCCGATAGGCACTTCAAATATAGGTGCTGATAGGCATTTCAGATGTAGTTTCCGATAGGCATTTCAAAAATAGGTCCCGATAGGCATTTCAGATATAGGTGCCGATAGGCATTTCAGATATAGTTGCCGATTGGCATTTTAAAAATAAGTGTCGATAGGCATTTCAGATATAGATGCCGATAGGCATTTCAAATATAGGTGCCGATAGGCATTCCAGATATGGTTGCCGATAGACATTTCAAATATAGGTGCTGATAGGCATTCCAGATGTAGTTTCCGATAGGCATTTCAAAAATAAGTGCTGATAGGCATTTCAGATATAGGTGCCGATAGGCATATCAGATATAGTTGCCGATAGGCATTTAAAATATAGGTATCGATAGGCATTTCAAATATAGGTGTCGATAGGCATTTCAGATATAAATGCCGAAAGGCATTTCAGATATAGGTGCCGATAGGCATTTCTGATGTGGTTGCCGATAGGCATTTCAAATATAGGTGCTGATAGGCATTTGTGATGTAGTTTCCGATAGGCATTTCAAAAATAGGTGCCGATAGGCATTTCAGATATAGGTGCCGATAGGCATTTCAGATATAGTTGCCGATTGGCATTTTAAAAATAGGTGCCGATAGGCATTTCAGATATAGAAGCCGATAGGCATTTTAAATATAGGTGCCGATAGGCATTTCAAATATGGTTGCCGATAGGCATTTCAAATATAGGTGCTGATAGGCATTTCAGATGTAGTTTCCGATAGGCATTTCAAAAATAGGTGCCGATAGGCATTTCAGATATAGGTGCCAATAGGCATTTCAGATATAGTTGCCGATTGGCTTTTTAAAAACAGGTGCCGATAGGCATTTCAGATATAGTTGCCAATTGGCATTTTAAAAATAGGTGTCGATAGGCATTTCAGATATAGAAGCCGATAGGCATTTTAAATATGGGTGTCTATAGGCATTTCAGATATGGTTGCCGATATGCACTTCAAATATAGGTGATGATGGGCATTTCAGATGTAGTTTCCGATAGGCATTTCAGATATAGGTGCCGATAGGCATTTCAGATATAGTTGCCGATTGGCATTTTAAAAATAGGTGCCGATAGGCATTTTAGATGTAGTTTCCGATAGGCATTTCAAAAATAGGTGCCGATAGGCATTTCAGATATAGGTGCCGATAGGCATTTCAGATATAGTTGCCGATTGGCATTTTAAAAATAGGTGCCGATAGGCATTTTAGATTTAGTTTCCGATAGGCATTTCAAAAATAGGTGCCGATAAGCATTTCAGATATAGGTGCCGATAGGCATATCAGATATAGTTGCCGATAGGCATTTAAAATATAGGTGCCGATAGGCATTTCAAATATAGGTGTCGATAGGCATTTCAGATATAAATACCGAAAGGCATTTCAGATATAGGTGCCGATAGGCATTTCTGATGTGGTTGCCGATAGGCATTTCAAATATAGGTGCTGATAGGCATTTCAGATGTCGTTTTCGATAAGCATTTCAAAAATAGGTGCCGATAGGCATTTCAGATAGAGGTGCCGATAGGCACTTCAGATATAGTTGCCGATTGGCATTTTAAAAATAGGTGCCGATAGGCATTTCAGATATAGAAGCCGATAGGTATTTCAAATATAGGTGTCGATAGGCATTTCAGATATAGGTGCCGATAGGCACTTCAGATATAGTTGCCGATTGGCATTTTAAAAATAGGTGCCGATAGGCATTTTAGATATAGGTGCCGATAGGCATTTCAGATATAGTTGCCGATTGGCATTTTAAAAATAAGTATCGATAGGCATTTCAGATATAGAAGCCGATAGGCATTTCAAATATAGGTGCCGATAGGCATTCCAGATATGTTTGCCGATAGGCATTTCAAATATAGGTGCTGATAGGCATTCCAGATGTAGTTTCCGATAGGCATTTCAAAAATTGGTGCCGATAGGCATTTAAGATATAGGTGCCGATAGGCATTTCAGATATAGTTACCGATTGGCATTTTAAAAATAGGTGCCGATAGGCATTTCAGATATAGAAGCTGATAGGCATTTCAAATATAGGTGCCGATAGGCATTCCAGATATGGTTGCCGATAGGCATTTCAAATATAGGTGCTGATAGGCATTTCAGATGTAGTTTCCGATAGGCATTTCAAAAATAGGTGCCGATAGGCATTTCAGATATAGGTGCCGATAGGCATTTCAGATATAGGTGCCGATAGGCATTTCAGATATAGTTGCCAATTGGCATTTTAAAAATAGGTGCCGATAGGCATTTCAGATATAGAAGCCGATAGGCATTTCAAATATAGGTGCCGATAGGCATTCCAGATATGGTTGCCGATAGGCATTTCAAGTATAGGTGCTGATAGGCATTTTAGATATAGTTGCCGATTGGCATTTTAAAAACAGGTGCCGATAGGCATTTCAGATATAGAAGCCGATAGGTATTTCAAATATAGGTGTCGATTGGCATTTCAGATATGGTTGCTGATAGGCATTTCAAATATAGGAGCAGATAGGCATTTCAGATGTAGTTTCCGTAAGGCATTTCAAAAATAGGTGCCGATAGACATTTCAGATATAGGTGCCGATAGGCATTTCAGATATAGTTGCCGATTGGCATTTTAAAAATAGGTGTCGATAGGCAATTCAGATATAGAAGCCGATAGGCATTTCAAATATAGGTGCTGATAGGCATTTCAGATGTAGTTTCCGATAGGCATTTCAAAAATTGGTGCCGATAAGCATTTCATATATAGGTGCCGATAAGCATTTCAGATATAGTTGCCGATTGGCATTTTAAAAATAGGTGCCGATAGGCATTTCAGATATAGAAGCCGATAGGTATTTCAAATATAGGTGTCGATAGGCATTTCAGATATGGTTGCCGATAGGCATTTCAAATTATGTGCCGATAGCAATTTCAGATATAGGTGCCGATAGGCATTTCAGATATAGTTGCCGATTGGCATTTTAAAAATAGGTGCCGATAGGCATTTCAGATATAGGTGCCGATAGGCATATCAGATATAGTTGCCGATAGGCATTTAAAATATAGGTGCCGATAGGCATTTCAAATATAGGTGTCGATAGGCATTTCAGATATAAATGCCGAAAGGCATTTCAGATATAGGTGCCGATAGGCATTTCTAATGTGGTTGCCGATAGGCGTTTCAAATATAGGTGCTGATAGGCATTTCAGATGAAGTTTTCGATAGGCATTTCAAAAATAGGTGCCGATAAGCATTTCAGGTATAGGTGCCGATAGGCATTTCAGATATAGAAGCCGATAGGTATTTCAAATATAGGTGTCGATAGGCATTCCAGATATGGTTGCCGATAGGCATGTCAAATATAGGTGCTGATAGGCATTTCAGATGTAGTTTCCGATAGGCATTTCAAAAATTAATGCCGATAGGCATTTCAGATATAGGTGCCGATAGGCATTTCAGATATAGTTGTCGATTGGCATTTTAAAAATAGGTGCCGATAGGCTTTTCAGATATAGAAGCCGATAGGTATTTTAAATATAGGTGTCGATAGGCATTTCAGATATGGTTGCCGATAGGCATTTCAAATATTGGTGCTGATAGGCATTGCAGATGTAGTTTCCGATAGGCATTTCAAAAATAGGTGCCGATAGGCATTTCAGATATAGGTGCCGATAGGCATTACAGATATAGTTGCCGATTGGCATTTTAAAAATAGGTGCCGATAGGCATTTCAGATATAGAAGCCGATAGGCATTTCAAAAATAGGTACCAATAGGCATTTCAGATATAGGTGCCGATAGGCATTTCAGATATAGTTGCCAATAGGCATTTTAAAAATAGGTGTCGATAGGCAATTCAGATATAGAAGCCGATAGGCATTTCAAATATAGGTGCCGATAGGCATTCCAGATATGGTTGCCGATAGGCATTTCAAAAACAGGTGCTGATAAGCATTTCAGATGTAGTTTCCGATAGGCATTTCAAAAATTGGTGCCGATAAGCCTTTCAGATAAAGGTGCCGATAGGCATTTCAGATATAGTTGCCGATTGGCATTTTAAAAATAGGTGCCGATAGGCATTTCAGATATAGAAGCCGATAGGTATTTCAAATATAGGTGTCGATAGGCATTTCAGATATGGTTGCCGATAGGCATTTCAAATATATGTGCCGATAGCCATTTCAGATATAGGTGCCGATAGGCATTTCAGATATAGTTGCCGATTGGCATTTTAAAAATAGGTGCCGATAGGCATTTTAGATGTAGTTTCCGATAGGCATTTCAAAAATAGGTGCCGATAGGTATTTCAGATATAGGTGCCGATAGGCATATCAGATATAGTTGCCGATAGGCATTTAAAATATAGGTGCCGATAGGCATTTCAAATATAGGTGTCGATAGGCATTTCAGATATAAATGCCGAAAGGCATTTCAGATATAGGTGCCGATAGGCATTTCTGATGTGGTTGCCGATAGGCGTTTCAAATATAGGTGCTGATAGGCATTTCAGATGTAGTTTTCGATAGGCATTTCAAAAATAGGTGCCGATAAGCATTTCAGGTATAGGTGCCGATAGGCATTTCAGATATAGTTGCCGATTGGCATTTTAAAAATAGGTGCCGATAGGCATTTTAGGTATAGAAGCCGATAGGCATTTCAAATATAGGTGCCGATGGGCATTCCAGATATGGTTGCCGATAGGCATTTCAAGTATAGGTGCTGATAGGCCTTTCAGATGTAGTTTCCGATAGGCATTTCAAAAATAGGTGCAGATAGGCATTTCAGATATAGGTGCCGATAGGCATTTCAGATATAGTTGCCGATTGGCATTTTAAAAATAGGTGCCGATAGGTATTTCAGATATAGAAGCCGATAGGCATTTCAAATATAGGTGCCGATAGGCATTCCAGATATGGTTGCCGATAGGCATTTCAAATATAGGTGCTGATAGGCATTTCAGATGTAGTTTCCGATAGGCATTTCAAAAATTAATGCCGATAGGCTTTTCAGATATAGGTGCCGATAGGCATTTCAGATATAGTTATCGATTGGCATTTTAAAAATAGGTGCCGATAGGCTCTTCAGATATAGAAGCCGATAGGTATTTCAAATATAGGTGTCGATAGGCATTTCAGATATGGTTGCCGATAGGCATTTCAAATATTGGTGCTGATAGGCATTGCAGATGTAGTTTCCGATAGGCATTTCAAAAATAGGTGCCGATAGGCATTTCAGATATAGGTGCCGATAGGCATTACAGATATAGTTGCCGATTGGCATTTTAAAAATAGGTGCCGATAGGCATTTCAGATATTGAAGCCGATAGGCATTTCAAATATAGGTGCCGATAGGCATTCCAGATATGGTTGCCGATAGGCATTTCAAATATAGGTGCTGATAGGCATTTCAAATATAGGTGCTGATAGGCATTTCAAATGTAGTTTCCGATAGGCATTTCAAAAATCGGTGCCGATAGGCTTTTCAGATATAGGTGCCGATTGGCATTTCAGATATAGTTGCCGATTAGCATTTTAAAAATAGGTGCCGATAGGCATTTCAGATATAGAAGCAGATAGGCATTTTAAATATAGGTGCCGATAGGCATTCCAGATATGGTTGCCGATAGGCATTTCAAATATAGGTGCTGATAGGCATTTCAGATGTAGTTTCCGATAGGCATTTCAAAAATAGGTGCCGATAGGCATTTCAGATATAGGTGCCGATAGGCATTTCAGATATAGAAGCCGATAGGCATTTCAAATATAGGTTCCGATAAGCATTCCAGATATGGTTGCCGATAGACATTTCAAATATAGGTGCTGATAGGCATTTCAGATGTAGTTGCCGATAGGCATTTCAAAAATTGGTGCCGATAGGCATTCCAGATATAGGTGCCGATAGGCATTTCAGATATAGTTGCCGATTGGCATTCTAAAAATAGGTGTCGATAGGCATTTCAGATATAAAAGCCGATAGGTATTTCAAATATAGGTGTCGATAGGCATTTCAGATATGGTTGCCGATAGGCATTTCAAATATAAGTGCTGATAGGCATTTCAGACGTAGTTTCCGATAGGCATTTAAAAAATAGGTGCCGATAGGCATTTTAGATATAGGTGCCGATAGGCATTTCAGATATAGTTGCCGATTGGCATTTTAAAAATAGGTGTCGATAGGCATTTCAGATATAGAAGCCGATAGGCATTTCAAATATAGGTGCCGATAGGCATTCCAGATATGGTTGCCGATAGGCATTTCAAATATAGGTGCTGATAAGCATCCCAGATGTAGTTTCCGATAGGCATTTCAAAAATTGGTGCAGATAGGCATTTCAAATATAGGTGCTGATAGGCATTTCAGATGTAGTTTCCGATAGGCATTTAAAAAATAGGTGCCGATAGGCATTTCAGATAAAGGTGCCGATAGGCATTTCAGATGTAGTTGCCAATTGGCATTTTAAAAATAGCTGCCGATAGGCATTTCAGATATGGTTGCCGATAGGCATTTCAAATATAGGTGCTGATAGGCATTTAGATGTAGCTTCTGATAGGCATTTCAAAAATAGGTGCCGATAGGTATTTCAGATATAAGGTGCCGATAGGCATATCAGATATAGTTGCCGATAGGCATTTAAAATATAGGTGTCAATAGGCATTTCAAATATAGGTGTCGATAGGCATTTCAGATATAAATGCCGAAAGGCATTTCAGATATAGGTGCCGATAGGCATTTCTGATGTGGTTGCCGATAGGCGTTTCAAATATAGGTGCTGATAGGCATTTCAGATGTAGTTTTCGATAGGTAATTCAAAAATAGGTGCCGATAAACATTTCAGGTATAGGTGCCGATAGGCATTTCAGATATAGTTGCCGATTGGCATTTTAAAAATAGGTGCCGATAGGCATTTCAGATATAGAAGCCGATAGGCATTTCAAATATAGGTGCCGATAGGCATTCCAGATATGGTTGCCGATAGGCATTTTAAGTATAGGTGCTGATAGGCATTTCAGATGTAGTTTCCGATTGGCATTTCAAAAATAGGTGCCGATAGGCATTTTAGATATAGGTGCCGATAGGCATTTCAGATATAGATGCCGATTGGCATTTTAAAAATAGGTGCCGATAGGCATTTCAGATATAGAAGCCGATAGGCATTTCAAATATAGGTGCCGATAGGCATTCCAGATATGGTTGCGATAGGCATTTCAAATATAGGTGCTGATAGGCATTTCAGATGTAGTTTCCGATAGGCATTTCAAAAATTAATGCCGATAGGCATTTCAGACATAGGTGCCGATAGGCATTTCAGATATAGTTGTCGATTGGCATTTTATAAATAGGTGCCGATAGGCTTTTCAGATATAGAAGCCGATAGGTATTTCAAATATAGGTGTCGATAGGCATTTCAGATATGGTTGCCGATAGGCATTTCAAACATTGGTACTGATAGGCATTGCAGATGTAGTTTCCGATAGGCATTTCAAAAATAGGTGCCGATAGGCATTTCAGATATAGGTGCCGATAGGCATTACAGATATAGTTGCCGATTGGCATTTTAAAAATAGGTGCCGATAGGCATTTCAGATATAGAAGCCGATAGGCATTTAAAATATAGGTGCCGATAGGCATTCCAGATATGGTTGCCGATAGGCATTTCAAATATAGGTCCTGATAGGCATTTCAAATGTAGTTTCCGATAGGCATTTCAAAAATAGGTGCCGATAGGCATTTCAGATATAGGTGCCGATTGGCATTTCAGATATAGTTGCCGATTGGCATTTTAAAAATAGGTGCCGATAGGCATTTCAGATATAGAAGCCGATAGGCATTTCAAATATAGGTGCCGATAGGCATTCCATATATGGTTGCCGATAGGCATTTCAAATATAGGTGCTGATAGGCATTTCAGATGTAGTTGCCGATAGGCATTTCAAAAATTGGTGCCGATAGGCATTCCAGATATAGGTGCCGATAGGCATTTCAGATATAGTTGCCGATTGGCATTTTAAATATAGGTGCCGATAGGCATTTCAGATATAAAAGCCGGTAGGTATTTCAAATATAGGTGTCGATAGGCATTTTAGATATTGTTGCCGATAGGCATTTCAAATATAGGTGCTGATAGGCATTTCAGATGTAGTTTCCGATAGGCATTTCAAAAATAGGTGCCGATAGGCATTTCAGATATAGGTGCCGATTGGCATTTCAGATATAGTTGCCGATTGGCATTTTAAAAATAGGTGCCGATAGGCATTTCAGATATAGGTGCCGATAGGCATTTCAGATATAGAAGCCGATAGGCATTTCAAATATAGGTGCCGATAAGCATTCCAGATATGGTTGCCGATAGGCATTTCAAATATAGTTGCTGATAGGCATTTCAGATTTAGTTGCCGATAGGCATTTCAAAAATTGGTGCCGATAGGCATTCCAGATATAGGTGCCGATAGGCATTTCAGATCTAGTTGCCGATTGGCATTCTAAATATAGGTGCCGATAGGCATTTCAGATATAAAAGCCGGTAGGTATTTCAAATATAGGTGTCGATAGGCATTTTAGATATTGTTGCCGATAGGCATTTCAAATATAGGTGCTGATAGGCATTTCAGATGTAGTTTCCGATAGGCATTTCAAAAATAGGTGCCGATAGGCATTTTAGATATAGGTGCCGATAGGCATTTCAGATATAGTTGCCGATTGGCATTTTAAAAATAGGTATCGATAGGCATTTCAGATATAGAAGCCGATAGGCATTTCAAATATAGGTGCCGATAGGCATTCCAGATATGGTTGCCGATAGGCATTTCAAATATAGGTGCTGATAGGCATTCCAGATGCAGTTTCCCATTAGCATTTCAAAAATTGGTTCGATAGGCATTTCAGATATAGGTGCTGATATGCATTTCAGATATAGTTACCGATTGGCATTTTAAAAATAGGTGCCGATAGGCATTTCAGATATAGAAGCCGATAGGTATTTCAAATATAGGTGTCAATAGGCATTTCAGATATGGTTGCCGATAGGCATTTCAAATATAGGTGCTGATAGGCATTTCAGTTATAGGTGCCGATAGGCATTTCAGATATAGTTGCCGATTGGCATTTTAAAAATAGGTGCCGATAGGCATTTTAGATGTAGTTTAAGATAGGCATTTATAAATAGGTGCCGATAGGCATTTCAGATATAGGTGCCGATAGGCATATCAGATATAGTTGCCGATAGGCAGTTAAAATATAGGTGCCGATAGGCATTTCAAATATAGGTGTCGATAGGCATTTCAGATATAAATGCCGAAAGGCATTTCAGATATAAATGCCGAAAGGCATTTCAGATATAGGTGCTGATAGGCATTTCTGATGTGGTTGCCGATAGGCATTTTAAATATAGGTGCTGATAGGCATTTCAGATGTAGTCTTCGATAGGCATTTCAAAAATAGGCGCCGATAGGCATTTCAGATATAGGTGCCGATAGGCATTTCAGATATAGTTGCCGATTAGCATTTTAAAAATAGGTGCCGATAGGCATTTCAGATATGGTTGCCGATAGGCATTTCAAATATAGGTGCCGATAGGCATTCCAGATATGGTTGCCGATAGGCATTTCAAATATATGTGCTGATAGGCATTTCAGATGTAGTTTCCGATAGGCATTTCAAAAATAGGGGCCGATAGGCATTTCAGATATAGGTGCCGATAGGCATTTCAGATATAGTTGCCGATTGGCATTTTAAAAATAGGTGCCGATAGGCATTTCAGATATAGAAGCCGATAGGCATTTCAAATATAGGTGACGATAGGCATTCCAGATATGGTTGCCGATAGGCATTTCAAATATAGGTTCTAATAGGCATTTCAGATGTAGTTTCCGATAGGAATTTCCAAAATTGGTGCCGATAGGCAATTCAGATATAGGTGCCGATAGGCATTTCAGATATAGTTGCCGATTGGCATTTTAAAAATAGGTGCCGATAGGCTTTTCAGATTTAGAAGCCGATAGGTATTTCAAATATAGGTGTCGATAGGCATTTCAGATATGGTTGCCGATAGGCATTTCAAATATTGGTGCTGATAGGCATTGCAGATGTAGTTTCCGATAGGCGTTTCAAAAATAGGTACCGATAGGCATTTCAGATATAGGTGCCTATAGGCATTACAGATATAGTTGCCGATTAGCATTTTAAAAATAGGTGCCGATAGGCATTTCAGATATAGAAGCCGAAAGGCATTTCAAATATAGGTGCCGATAGGCATTCCAGATATGGTTGCCGATAGGCATTTCAAATATAGGTGCTGATAGGCATTTCAGATGTAGTTTCCGATAGGCATATCAAAAATAGGTGCTGATAGGCATTTCAGATATAGGTGCCGATAGGCATTTCAGATATAGGTGCCGATAGGCATATCAGATATAGTTGCCGATAGGCATTTAAAATATAGGTGCCGATAGGCATTTCAAATATAGGTGTCGATAGGCATTTCAGATAAATTTGCCGAAAGGCATTTCAGATATAGGTGCCGATAGGCATTTCTGACGTGGTTGCCGATAGGCATTTCAAATATAGGTGCTGATAAACATTTCAGATGTAGTTTCCGATAGGCATTTCAAAAATACGTGCCGATAGGCATTTCAGATATAGGTGCCGATTGGCATTTCAGATATAGTTGCCGATTGGCATTTTAAAAATAGGTTCCGATAGGCATTTCAGATATAAATGCCGATAGGCATTTTATATAATGGTGCCGATAGGCATTCCAGATATGGTTTCCGATAGGCATTTCAAATATAGGTGCTGATAGGCATTTCAGATGTAGTTTCCAATAGGCATTTCAAAAATTGGTGCCGATAGGCATTTCAGATTTAGGTGCCGATAGGCATTTCAGATTTAGGTGCCGATAGGCATTTCAGATATAGTTTCCGATTGGCATTTTAAAAATAGGTGCCAAAAGGCACTTCAGATATAGAAGCCGATAGGCATTTCAAATAGAGGTGCCGATAAGCATTCCAGATATGTTTGCCGATAGGCATTTCAAATATAGGTACTGATAGGCATTTCAGATGTAGTTTCCGATAGGCATTTCAAAAATTGGTGCCGATAGGCATTTCAGATATAGAAGCCGATAGGCATTTCAGATAAAGTTGCCGATTGGCATTTTAAAAATAGATGCCAATAGGCATTTCAGATATAGAAGCCGATAGGTATTTCAAATATAGGTGTCGATAGGCATTTCAGATATGGTTGCCGATAGGCATTTCAAATATAGGTGCTGATAGGCATTTCAGATGTAGTTTCCGATAGGCATTTCAAAAATAGGTGCCGATAGGCATTTCAGATATAGTTGCCGATAGGCATTTCAGATATAGTTGCCGATAAGCATTTTAAAAATAGGTGTCGATAGGCATTTCAGATATAGAAGCCGATAGGCATTTCAGATATAGTTGCCGATTAGCATTTTAAAAATAGGTGCCGATAGACATTTCAGATATGGTTGCCGATAGGCAATTTAAATATAGGTGCCGATAGGCATTCCAGATATGGTTGCCGATAGGCATTTCAATATAGGTGCTGATAGGCATTCCAGATGTAGTTTCCGATAGGCATTTCAAAAAATGGTTCCGATAGGCATTTCAGATATAGGTGCCGATAGGCATTTCAGATATAGTTGCCGATTGGCATTTTAAAAATAGGTGCCGATAGGCATTTCAGATATAAAAGTCGGTAGGTATTTCAAATATAGGTGTCGATAGGCATTTCAGATATGATTGCCGTTAGGCATTTCAAATATAGGTGCTGATAGGCATTTCAGATATAGTTGCCGATTGGCATTTTAAAAATATGTGCCGATAGGCATTTTAGATGTAGTTTCCGATAGGCATTTCAAAAATAGGTACCGATAGGCATTTCAGATATAGTTGCCGATAGGCATTTTAAAAATAGGTGCCGATAGGCAATTTAGATGTAGTTTCCGATAGGCATTTCAAAAATAGGTGCCGATAGGCATTTCAGATATAGTTGCTATAGGCTCTTCAGATATAGTTGCCGATTGGCATTTTAAAAAAAGGTGCCGATAGGCATTTCAGATAATGAAGCCGAAAGGCATTTCAAATATAGGTGCCGATGGGCATTCCAGATATGGTTGCCGATAAGCATTTCAAATATAGGTGCTGATAGGCATTTCAGATGTAGTTTCCGATAGGCATTTCAAAAATAGGTGTCGATAGGCATTTCAGATATAGGTGCCGATAGGCATTTCAGATATAGTTGCCGATTGGCATTTTAAAATATGTGCCGATAGGCATTTCAGATATAGAAGCCGATAGGCATTTCAAATATAGGTGCCGATTGGCATTCCAGATGTGGTTGCCGATAGGCATTTCAAATATAGGTGCTGGCAGGCATTTCAGATGTAGTTTCCGATAGGCATTTAAAAAATTGGTGCCGATAGGCATTTCAGATATGCCGATAGGCATTTCAGATAAAGTTGCCGATTGGCATTTTAAAAATAGATGCCGATAGGCATTTATGATATAGAAGCCGATAGGTATTTCAAATATAGGTGTCGATAGGCATTTCAGATATGGTTGCCGATAGGCATTTCAAATATAGGTGCTGATAGGCATTTCAGATGTAGTTTCCGATAGGCATCTCAAAAATAGGTGCCGATAGGCATTTCAGATATAGTTGCCGATAGGCATTTCAGATATAGTTACCGATAAGCATTTTAAAAATAGGTGCTGATAGGCATTTCAGATATAGAAGCCGGTAGGTATTTCAAATATAGGTGTCGATAGGCATTTCAGATATGATTGCCGATAGGCATTTCAAATATAGGTGCTGATAAGCATTTCAGATGTAGTTTCCGATAGGCATTTCAAAAATAGGTGCCGATAGGCATTTCAGATATAGGTGCCGATAGGCATTTCAGATATAGTTACCGATTGGCATTTTAAAAATAGGTGCCGATAGGCATTTCAGATATAGAAGCCGATAGGTATTTCTAATATAGGTGTCGATAGGCATTTCAGATATGGTTGCCGATAGGCATTTCAAATATAGGCGCTGATAGGCATTTCAGATGTAGTTTCCGATAGGCATTTCAAAAATAGGTGCCGATAGGCATTTCAGATATAGGTGCCGATAGGCATTTCAGATATAGTTGCCG
The DNA here is from genome assembly GCA_034508555.1 of Venustoraphidia nigricollis. Lineage (NCBI taxonomy): Eukaryota > Metazoa > Arthropoda > Insecta > Raphidioptera > Raphidiidae > Venustoraphidia > Venustoraphidia nigricollis. The sequence continues at coordinate 232,131 of JAVRKA010000250.1, forward strand.
ATTAACATTTTAAAAATAGGTGCCGATAGGCATTTCAGATATAGAAGCCGATAGGCATTTCAAATATAGGTGCCGATAGGCATTCCAGATATTGTTGCCGACAGGCATTTCAAATATAAGTGCTGATAGGCATTTCAGATGTAGTTTCCGATAGGAATTTCAAAAATAGGTACCGATAGGCATTTCAGATATAGGTGCCGATAGGCATTTCAGATATAGTTGCCAATTGGCATTTTAAAAATAGGTGTCGATAGGCATTTCAAATATAGAAGCCGATAGGCATTTCAAATATAGGTGCCGAAAGGCATTTCAGATATGGTTGCCGATAGGCATTTCAAATATAGGTGCTGATAGGCATTTTAGATGTAGTTTCCGATAGGCATTTCAAAAATTGGTGCCGATAGGCATTTCAGATATAGGTGCCGATAGGGATTTCAGATATAGTTGCCGATTGCTATTTTAAAAATAGGTGCCGATAGGCATTTCAGATATAGAAGCCGATAGGTATTTCAAATATAGGTGTCGATAGGCATTTCAGATATGGTTGCCGATAGGCATTTCAAATATAGGTGCCGATAGGCATTTTAGTTATAGGTGCCGATAGGCATTTCAGATATAGTTGCCGATTGGCATTTTAAAAATAGGTGCCGATAGGCATTTTAGATGTAGTTTAAGATAGGCATTTCAAAAATAGGTGCCGATAGGCATTCCAGATATAGGTGCCGATAGGCATTTCAGATATAGTTACCGATTGGCATTTTAAAAATAGATGCCGATAGGCATTTCAGATATGGTTGCCGATAGGCATTTCAAATATAGGTGCTGATAGGCATTTCAGATGTAGTTTCCGATAGGCATTTCAAAAATAGGTGCCGATAGGCATTACAGATATAGGTGCCGAAAGGCATTTCAGATATAGTTGCCGATTAACATTTTAAAAATAGGTGCCGATAGGCATTTCAGATATAGGTGCCGATAGGCATTTCAGATATAGTTGCCGACTGGCATTTTAAAAACAGGTGCCGATAGGCATTTCGGATATAGTTGCCAATTGGCATTTTAAAAATAGAGTGTCGATAGGCATTTCAGATATAGAAGCCGATAGGCATTTCAAATATAGGTGCCGATAGGCATTCCAGATATTGTTGCCGATAGGCATTTTAAATATAGGTGCTGATAGGCATTTCAGATGTAGTTTCCGATAGGCATTTCAAAAATAGGTGCCGATAGGCATTTCAGATATAGGTGCCGATAGGCATTTCAGATATAGTTGCCGATTGGCATTTTAAAATATGTGCCGATAGGCATTTCAGATATAGAAGCCGATAGGCATTTCAAATATAGGTGCCGATTGGCATTCCAGATGTGGTTGCCGATAGGCATTTCAAATATAGGTGCTGGCAGGCATTTCAGATGTAGTTTCCGATAGGCATTTAAAAAATTGGTGCCGATAGGCATTTCAGATATGCCGATAGGCATTTCAGATAAAGTTGCCGATTGGCATTTTAAAAATAGATGCCGATAGGCATTTATGATATAGAAGCCGATAGGTATTTCAAATATAGGTGTCGATAGGCATTTCAGATATGGTTGCCGATAGGCATTTCAAATATAGGTGCTGATAGGCATTTCAGATGTAGTTTCCGATAGGCATCTCAAAAATAGGTGCCGATAGGCATTTCAGATATAGTTGCCGAATGGCATTTCAGATATAGTTACCGATAAGCATTTTAAAAATAGGTGCTGATAGGCATTTCAGATATAGAAGCCGGTAGGTATTTCAAATATAGGTGTCGATAGGCATTTCAGATATGATTGCCGATAGGCATTTCAAATATAGGTGCTGATAGGCATTTCAGATGTAGTTTCCGATAGGCATTTCAAAAAATGGTGCCGATAGGCATTTCAGATATAGGTGCCGATAAGCATTTCAGATATAGTTGCCGATTGGTATTCTAAAAATAAGTGCCTATAGGCATTTAGATATAGAAGCTGGTAGGTATTTCAAATATAGGTGTCGATAGGCATTTCAGATATGATTGCCGATAGGCATTTCAAATATAGGTGCTGATAGGCATTTCAGATATAGTTGCCGATTGGCATTTTAAAAATAGGTGTCGATAGGCATTTCAGATATAGGTGCCGATAGGTATTTTAAAAATAGGTGCCGATAGGCATTTTAGATGTTGTTTCCGATAGGCATTTCAAAAATAGGTGCCGATAGGCATTATAGATATAGGTTCCGATAGGCATTTCAGATATAGTTGCCGATTGGCATTTTAAAAAAAGGTGCCGATAGGCATTTTAGATGTAGTTTCCGATAGGCATTTCAAAATATGTACCGACAGGCATTTCAGATATAGGTGCCGATAGGTATATCAGATATAGTTGCCGATAGGCATTTAAAATATAGGTGCCGATAGGCATTTCAGATATAATTGCCGAAAGGCATTTTAGATATAGGTGCCGATAGGCATTTCTGATGTGGTTGCCGATAGGCATTTCAAATATAGGTGCTGATAGGCATTTCAGATGTAGTTTCCGATAGGCATTTCAAAAATAGGTACCGATAGGCATTTCAAATATAGGTGCCGATAGGCATTTCAGATATAGTTGCCAATTGGCATTTTAAAAATAGGTGTCGATAGGCATTTCAAATATAGAAGCCGATAGGCATTTCAAATATAGGTGCCGAAAGGCATTTCAGATATGGTTGCCGATAGGCATATCAAATATAGGTGCTGATAGGCATTTCAGATGTATTTTCCGATAGGCATTTCAAAAATTGGTGCCGATAGGCATTTCAGATATAGGTTCCGATAGGGATTTCAGATATAGTTGCCGATTGGCATTTTAAAAATAGGTGCCGATAGGCATTTCAGATATAGAAGCCGATAGGTATTTCAAATATAGGTGTCGATAGGCATTTCAGATATGGTTGCCGATAGGCATTTCAAATATAGGTGCCGATAGGCATTTCAGTTATAGGTGCCGATAGGCATTTCAGATATAGTTGCCGATTGGCATTTTAAAAATAGGTGCCGATAGGCATTTTAGATGTAGTTTAAGATAGGCATTTAAAAAATAGGTGCCGATAGGCATTTCAGATATAGGTGCTGATAGGCATATCAGATATAGTTGCCGATAGGCATTTAAAATATAGGTGCCAAAAGGCATTTCAAATATAGGTGTCGATAGGCATTTCAAATATAAATGCCGAAAGGCATTTTAGATATAGGTGCCGATAGGCATTTCTGATGTGGTTGCCGATAGGCATTTTAAATATAGGTGCTGATAGGCATTTTAGATGTAGTTTTCGATAGGCATTTCATAAATAGGTGCCGATAGGCATTTCAGATATAGGTGCCGATAGGCATTTCAAATATAGGTGCCGATAGGCATTCCAGATATGGTTGCCGATAGGCATTTCAAATATAGGTGCTGATAGGCATTTCAGATGTAGTTTCCGATAGGCATTTCAAAAATTGGTGCCGATAGGCATTTCAGATATAGGTTCTGATAGGCATTTCAGATATAGTTGCCGATAGGCATTTTAAAAATAGGTGTCGATAGGCAATTCAGATATAGAAGCCGATAGGCATTTCAAATATAGGTGCCGATAGGCATTCCAGATATGGTTGCCGATAGGCATTTCAAATATAGATGCTGATAGGCATTCCAGATATAGTTTCCGATAGGCATTTCAAAAAATGGTGCCAATAGGCATTTCAGATATAAAAGCTGGTAGGTATTTCAAATATAGGTGTCGATAGGCATTTCAGATATGATTGCCGATAGGCATTTCAAATATAGGTGCTGATAGGCATTTCAGATATAGTTGCCGATTGGCATTTTAAAAATAGGTGCCGATAGGCATTTCAAAAATAGGTACCGATAGGCATTTCAGATATAGGTGCCGAAAGGTATTTTAAAAATAGGTGCCGATAGGCATTTTAGATGTAGTTTCCGATAGGCATTTCAAAAATAGGTGCCGATAAGCATTTCAGATATAGTTGCCGATTGGCATTTTAAAAAAAGGTGCCGATAGGCATTTTAGATGTAGTTTCCGATAGGCATTTCAAAAATAGGTACCGATAGGCATTTCAGATATAGGTGCCGATATGCGTTTCAGATATAGTTACCGATTGGCATTTTAAAAATAGGTGTCGATAGGCATTTCAGATATAGAATCCGATAGGCATTTCAAATATAGGTTCTGATAGGCATTTCAGATGTAGTTTCCGATAGGCATTTCAAAAATTGTTGCCGATAGGCATTTCAGATATAGGTGCCGATAGGCATTTCAGATATAGTTGCCTATTGGCATTTTTAAAATAGGTGCCGATAGGCATTTCAGATATAGAAGCCGATAGGTATTTCAATTATAGGTGTCGATAGGCATTTCAGATATGGTTGCCGATAGGCATTTCAAATATAGGTGCTGAGAGGCATTTCAGATTTAGTTCCGATAGGCATTTCAAAAATTGGTGCCCATAGGCATTTCTGATATAGGTGCCGATAGGCATTTCAAATATAGGTGCTGAGAGGCATTTCAGATGTAGTTTCCGATAGGCATTTCAAAAATTGGTGCTCATAGGCATTTCAGATATAGGTGCCGATAGGCATTTCAGATATAGTTGCCGATTGGCATTTTAAAAATAGGTGCCGATAGGCATTTCAAATATAGAAGCTGATAGGCATTTCAAATATATGTGCCGATAGGCATTCCAGATATGGTTGCCGATAGGCATTTCAAATATAGGTGCTGATAGGCATTTTAGATGTAGTTTCCGATAGGCATTTCAAAAATAGGTGCCGATAGGCATTTCAGATATAGGTGCCGATAGGCATATCAGATATAGTTGCCGATAGGCATTTAAAATATAGGTTCCGATAGGCATTACAAATATAGCTGTCGATAGGCATTTCAGATCTAAATGCCGAAAGGCATTTCAGATATAGGTGCCGATAGGCATTTGTGATGTGGTTGCCGATAGGCATTTCAAATATAGGTGCTGATAAGCATTTCAGCTGTAGTTTCCGATAGGCATTTCAAAAATAGGTGCCGATAGGCATATCAGATATAGGTGCCGATAGGCATTTTAGATATAGATGCCGATTGGCATTTTAAAAATAGGTGCCGATAGGCATTTCAGATATAGTTGCCGATTGGCATTTTAAAAATAGGTGCCGATAGGCATTTTAGATGTAGTTTCGGATAGGCATTTCAAAAATAGGTGCCGATATGCATTTCAGATATAGGGGCCGATAGGCATATCAGATATAGTTGCCGATAGGCATTTAAAATATAGGTGCCGATAGGCATTTCCATTATAGGTGTCGATAGGCATTTCAGATATAAATGCCGAAAGGCATTTCAGATATAGGTGCCGATAGGCATTTCTGATGTGGTTGCCGATAGGCATTTCAAATATAGGTGCTGATAGGCATTTGTGATGTAGTTTCCGATAGGCATTTCAAAAATAGGTGCCGATAGGCATTTCAGATATAGGTGCCGATAGGCATTTCAGATATAGTTGCCGATTGGCATTTTAAAAATAGGTGCCGATAGGCATTTCAGATATAGACGCCGATAGGCATTTCAAATATAGGTGCCGATAGGCATTCCAAATATGGTTGCCGATAGGCATTTCAAATATAGGTGCTGATAGGCATTTCAGATGTAGTTTCCAAAAGGCATTTCAAAAATAGGTGCCGATAGGCATTTCAGATATAGGTGCCGATAGGCATTTCAGATATAGTTGCCAATTGGCATTTTAAAAATAGGTGTCGATAGGCATTTCAGATATAGAAGCCGATAGGCATTTCAAATATAGGTGTCGATAGGCATTTCAGATATGGTTGCCGATATGCACTTTAAATATAGGTGATGAGAGGCATTTCAGATGTAGTTTCCGATAGGCATTTCAAAAATAGGTTCCGATAGGCATTTCAGTTATAGGTGCCGATAGGCATTTCAGATATAGTTGCCGATTGGCATTTTAAAAATAGGTGCCGATAGGCATTTTAGATGTAGTTTCCGATAGGCATTTCAAAAATAGGTGCCGATAGGCATTTTAGATATAGGTGCCGATAGGCATTTCAGATATAGTTGCCGATTGGCATTTTAAAAATAGGTGCCGATAGGCATTTTAGATTGTAGTTTCCGATAGGCATTTCAAAAATAGGTGCCGATAGGCATTTCAGATATAGGTGCCGATAGGCATATCAGATATAGTTGCCGATAGGCATTTAAAATATAGGTGCCGATAGGCATTTCAAATATAGGTGTCGATAGGCATTTCAGATATAAATACCGAAAGGCATTTCAGATATAGGTGCCGATAGGCATTTCTGATGTGGTTGCCGATAGGCATTTCAAATATAGGTGCTGATAGGCATTTCAGATGTCGTTTTCGATAAGCATTTCAAAAATAGGTGCCGATAGGCATTTCAGATATAGGTGCCGATAGGCACTTTAGATATAGTTGCCGATTGGCATTTTAAAAATAGGTGCCGATAGGCATTTCAGATATAGAAGCCGATAGGTATTTCAAATATAGGTGTCGATAGGTATTTCAGATATGGTTGCCGATAGGCATTTCAAATATAGGTGCTGATAGGCATTTCAGATGTAGTTTCCGATAGGCATTTCAAAAATTAGTGCCGATAGGCATTTCAGATATAGGTGCCGATAGGCATTTCAGATATAGTTGCCGATTGGCATTTTAAAAATAAGTGTCGATAGGCATTTCAGATATAGAAGCCGATAGGCATTTCAAATATAGGTGCCGATAGGCATTTCAGATATGTTTGCCGATAGGCATTTAAAATATAGGTGCTGATAGGCATTCCAGATGTAGTTTCCGATAGGCATTTCAAAAATTGGTGCCGATAGGCATTTCAGATATAGGTGCCGATAGGCATTTCAGATATAGTTACCGATTGGCATTTTAAAAATAGGTGCCGATAGGCATTTCAGATATAGAAGCTGATAGGCATTTCAAATATAGGTGCCGATAGGCATTCCAGATATGGTTGCCGATAGGCATTTCAAATATAGGTGCTGATAGGCATTTCAGATGTAGTTTCCGATAGGCATTTCAAAAATTGGTGCCGATAGGCATTTCAGATATAGAAGCCGATAGGCATTTCAAATATAGGTGCCGAAAGGCATTTCAGATATGGTTGCCGATAGGCATATCAAATATAGGTGCTGATAGGCATTTCAGATGTATTTTCCGATAGGCATTTCAAAAATTGGTGCCGATAGGCATTTCAGATATAGGTTCCGATAGGGATTTCAGATATAGTTGCCGATTGGCATTTTAAAAATAGGCGCCGATAGGCATTTCAGATATAGAAGCCGATAGGTATTTCAAATATAGGTGTCGATAGGCATTTCAGATATGGTTGCCGATAGGCATTTCAAATATAGGTGCCGATAGGCATTTCAGTTATAGGTGCCGATAGGCATTTCAGATATAGTTGCCGATTGGCATTTTAAAAATAGGTGCCGATAGGCATTTTAGATGTAGTTTAAGATAGGCATTTAAAAAATAGGTGCCGATAGGCATTTCAGATATAGGTGCTGATAGGCATATCAGATATAGTTGCCGATAGGCATTTAAAATATAGGTGCCAAAAGGCATTTCAAATATAGGTGTCGATAGGCATTTCAAATATAAATGCCGAAAGGCATTTTAGATATAGGTGCCGATAGGCATTTCTGATGTGGTTGCCGATAGGCATTTTAAATATAGGTGCTGATAGGCATTTCAGATGTAGTTTTCGATAGGCATTTCATAAATAGGTGCCGATAGGCATTTCAGATATAGGTGCCGATAGGCATTTCAGATATAGGTGCCGATAGGCATTTCAGATATAGTTGCTGATTTATATTTTGAAAATAGGTGCCGATAGGCATTTCAGTTATGGTTGCCGATAGGCATTTCAAATATAGGTGCCGATAGGCATTCCAGATATGGTTGCCGATAGGCATTTCAAATATAGGTGCTGATAGGCATTTCAGATGTAGTTTCCGATAGGCATTTCAAAAATTGGTGCCGATAGGCATTTCAGATATAGGTTCTGATAGGCATTTCAGATATAGTTGCCGATAGGCATTTTAAAAATAGGTGTCGATAGGCAATTCAGATATAGAAGCCGATAGGCATTTCAAATATAGGTGCCGATAGGCATTCCAGATATGGTTGCCGATAGGCATTTCAAATATAGATGCTGATAGATGTTTCAGATGTAGTTTCCGATAGGCATTTCAAAAATTGGTGCCGATAGGCATATCAGATATAGGTGCCGATAGGCATTTCAGATATAGTTGCCGATTGGCATTTTAAAAACAGGTGCCGATAGGCATTTCAGATTTAGAAGCCGATGGGTATTTCAAATATAGGTGTCGATAGGCATTTCAGATATGGTTGTCGATAGGCATTTCAAATATAGGAGCAGATAGGCATTTCAGATGTAGTTTCCGAAAGGCATTTTAAAAATAGGTGCCGATAGGCATTTCAGATATAGAAGCCGATAGGTATTTCAAATACAGGTGTCTTTAGGCATTTCAGATATGGTTGCCGATAGGCATTTCAAATATTGGTGCTGATAGGCATTTCAGATGTAGTTTCCGATAGGCATTTCAAAAATAGGTGCCGATAGGCATTTCAGATATAGGTGCCGATAGGCATTTCAGATATATTTGCCGATTAGCATTTTAAAAATAGGTGCCGATAGGGATTTCAGATATAGAAGCCGATAGGCATTTCAAATATAGGTGCCGATAGGCATTTCAAATATAGGTGTCGATAGGCATTTCAAATATAAATGCCGAAAGGCATTTCAGATATAGGTGCCGATAGGCATTTCTAATGTGGTTGCCGATAGGCATTTCAAATATAGGTGCTGATAGGCATTTGTGATGTAGTTTCCGATAGGCATTTCAAAAATAGGTGCCGATAGGCATTTTAGATATAGGTGCCGATAGGCATTTCAGATATAGTTGCCGATTGGCATTTTAAAAATAGCTGCCGTTAGGCATTTCAGATATAGAAGCCGATAGGCATTTCAAATATAGGTGCCGATAGGCATTCCAGATATGGTTGCCGATAGGCATTTCAAATATAGGTGCTGATAGGCATTTCAGATGTAGTTTCCGATAGGCATTTCAAAAATTGGTGCCGATAGGCATTTTAGATATAGGTGCCGATAGGCATTTCAGATATAGATGCCAATTGGCATTTTAAAACTAGGTGCCGATAGGTATTTCAGATATAAGAGCCGATAGGCATTTCAAATATAGGTGCCGATAGGCATTCCAGATATGGTTGCCGAAAGGCATTTTAAATATAGGTGCTGATAGGCATTTTAAATGTAGTTTCCGATAGGTATTTCAAAAATTGATGCCGATAGGCATTTCAGATATAGGTGCCGATAGGCATTTCAGATATAGTTGCCGATTGGCATTTTAAAAACAGGTGCCGATAGGCATTTCAGATATAGTTGCCAATTGGCATTTAAAAAATAGGTGTCGATAGGCATTTCAGATATAGAAGCCAATAGGCATTTCAAATATACGTGCCGATAGGCATTCCAGATATGGTTGCCGATAGGCATTTCAAATATAGGTGCTAATAGGCATTTCAGATGTAGTTTCCGATAGGCATTTCAAAAATTGGTGCCAATAGGCATTTCAGATATAGGTGCCGATAGGCATTTTAGATATAGTTGCCGATTGGCATTTTAAAAATAGGTGCCGATAGGCATTTCAGATATAGAAGCCGATAGGTATTTCAAATATAGGTGTCAATAGGCATTTCAGATATGGTTGCCGATATGCACTTCAAATATAGGTGCTGATAGGCATTTCAGATGTAGTTTCCGATAGGCATTTCAAAAATAGGTCCCGATAGGCATTTCAGATATAGGTGCCGATAGGCATTTCAGATATAGTTGCCGATTGGCATTTTAAAAATAGGTGCCGATAGGCATTTTAGATGTAGTTTCCGATAGGCATGTCAAAAATAGGTGCCGATAGGCATTTCAGATATAGGTGCCGATAGGCATATCAGATATAGTTGCCGATAGGCATTTAAAATATAGGTGCCGATAGGCATTTCAAATATAGGTGCTGATAGGCATTTCAGATGTAGTTTCCGAGAGGCATTTCAAAAATAAGTGCCGATAGGCATTTCAGATATAGGTGCCGATAGGCATATCAGATATAGTTGCCGATAGGCATTTAAAATATAGGTATCGATAGGCATTTCAAATATAGGTGTCGATAGGCATTTCAGATATAAATGCCGAAAGGTATTTCAGATATAGGTGCCGATAGGCATTTCTGATGTGGTTGCCGATAGGCATTTCAAATATAGGTGCTGATAGGCATTTGTGATGTAGTTTCCGATAGGCATTTCAAAAATAGGTGCCGATAGGCATTTCAGATATAGAAGCCGATAGGTATTTCAAATATAGGTGTCGATAGGCATTTCAGATATGGTTGCCGATAGGCACTTCAAATATAGGTGCTGATAGGCATTTCAGATGTAGTTTCCGATAGGCATTTCAAAAATAGGTCCCGATAGGCATTTCAGATATAGGTGCCGATAGGCATTTCAGATATAGTTGCCGATTGGCATTTTAAAAATAAGTGTCGATAGGCATTTCAGATATAGATGCCGATAGGCATTTCAAATATAGGTGCCGATAGGCATTCCAGATATGGTTGCCGATAGACATTTCAAATATAGGTGCTGATAGGCATTCCAGATGTAGTTTCCGATAGGCATTTCAAAAATAAGTGCCGATAGGCATTTCAGATATAGGTGCCGATAGGCATATCAGATATAGTTGCCGATAGGCATTTAAAATATAGGTATCGATAGGCATTTCAAATATAGGTGTCGATAGGCATTTCAGATATAAATGCCGAAAGGCATTTCAGATATAGGTGCCGATAGGCATTTCTGATGTGGTTGCCGATAGGCATTTCAAATATAGGTGCTGATAGGCATTTGTGATGTAGTTTCCGATAGGCATTTCAAAAATAGGTGCCGATAGGCATTTCAGATATAGGTGCCGATAGGCATTTCAGATATAGTTGCCGATTGGCATTTTAAAAATAGGTGCCGATAGGCATTTCAGATATAGAAGCCGATAGGCATTTTAAATATAGGTGCCGATAGGCATTTCAAATATGGTTGCCGATAGGCATTTCAAATATAGGTGCTGATAGGCATTTCAGATGTAGTTTCCGATAGGCATTTCAAAAATAGGTGCCGATAGGCATTTCAGATATAGGTGCCAATAGGCATTTCAGATATAGTTGCCGATTGGAATTTTAAAAATAGGTGCCGATAGGCATTTTAGATGTAGTTTCCGAAAGGCATTTCAAAAATAGGTGCCGATAGGCATTTCAGATATAGGTGCCGATAGGCATTTCAGATATAGTTGCCGATTGGCATTTTAAAAATAGGTGCCGATAGGCATTTTAGATGTAGTTTCCGATAGGCATTTCAAAAATAGGTGCCGATAAGCATTTCAGATATAGGTGCCGATAGGCATATCAGATATAGTTGCCGATAGGCATTTAAAATATAGGTGCCGATAGGCATTTCAAATATAGGTGTCGATAGGCATTTCAGATATAAATACCGAAAGGCATTTCAGATATAGGTGCCGATAGGCATTTTTGATGTGGTTGCCGATAGGCATTTCAAATATAGGTGCTGATAGGCATTTCAGATGTCGTTTTCGATAAGCATTTCAAAAATAGGTGCCGATAGGCATTTCAGATATAGGTGCCGATAGGCACTTCAGATATAGTTGCCGATTGGCATTTTAAAAATAGGTGCCGATAGGCATTTCAGATATAAAAGCCGATAGGTATTTCAAATATAGGTGTCGATAGGCATTTCAGATATAGGTGCCGATAGGCACTTCAGATATAGTTGCCGATTGGCATTTTAAAAATAGGTGCCGATAGGCATTTTAGATATAGGTGCCGATAGGCATTTCAGATATAGTTGCCGATTGGCATTTTAAAAATAAGTATCGATAGGCATTTCAGATATAGAAGCCGATAGGCATTTCAAATATAGGTGCCGATAGGCATTCCAGATATGTTTGCCGATAGGCATTTCAAATATAGGTGCTGATAGGCATTCCAGATGTAGTTTCCGATAGGCATTTAAAAAATTGGTGCCGATAGGCATTTAAGATATAGGTGCCGATAGGCATTTCAGATATAGTTACCGATTGGCATTTTAAAAATAGGTGCCGATAGGCATTTCAGATATAGAAGCTGATAGGCATTTCAAATATAGGTGCCGATAGGCATTCCAGATATGGTTGCCGATAGGCATTTCAAATATAGGTGCTGATAGGCATTTCAGATGTAGTTTCCGATAGGCATTTCAAAAATAGGTGCCGATAGGCATTTCAGATATAGGTGCCGATAGGCATTTCAGATATAGTTGCCAATTGGCATTTTAAAAATAGGTGCCGATAGGCATTTCAGATATAGAAGCCGATAGGCATTTCAAATATAGGTGCCGATAGGCATTCCAGATATGGTTGCCGATAGGCATTTCAAGTATAGGTGCTGATAGGCATTTTAGATATAGTTGCCGATTGGCATTTTAAAAACAGGTGCCGATAGGCATTTCAGATATAGAAGCCGATAGGTATTTCAAATATAGGTGTCGATTGGCATTTCAGATATGGTTGCTGATAGGCATTTCAAATATAGGAGCAAATAGGCATTTCAGATGTAGTTTCCGTAAGGCATTTCAAAAATAGGTGCCGATAGACATTTCAGATATAGGTGCCGATAGGCATTTCAGATATAGTTGCCGATTGGCATTTTAAAAATAGGTGTCGATAGGCAATTCAGATATAGAAGCCGATAGGCATTTCAAATATAGGTGCTGATAGGCATTTCAGATGTAGTTTCCGATAGGCATTTCAAAAATTGGTGCCGATAAGCATTTCATATATAGGTGCCGATAAGCATTTCAGATATAGTTGCCGATTGGCATTTTAAAAATAGGTGCCGATAGGCTTTTCAGATATAGAAGCCGATAGGTATTTTAAATATAGGTGTCGATAGGCATTTCAGATATGGTTGCCGATAGGCATTTCAAATATTGGTGCTGATAGGCATTGCAGATGTAGTTTCCGATAGGCATTTCAAAAATAGGTGCCGATAGGCATTTCAGATATAGGTGCCGATAGGCATTACAGATATAGTTGCCGATTGGCATTTTAAAAATAGGTGCCGATAGGCATTTCAGATATAGAAGCCGATAGGCATTTCAAAAATAGGTACCAATAGGCATTTCAGATATAGGTGCCGATAGGCATTTCAGATATAGTTGCCAATAGGCATTTTAAAAATAGGTGTCGATAGGCAATTCAGATATAGAAGCCGATAGGCATTTCAAATATAGGTGCCGATAGGCATTCCAGATATGGTTGCCGATAGGCATTTCAAAAACAGGTGCTGATAAGCATTTCAGATGTAGTTTCCGATAGGCATTTCAAAAATTGGTGCCGATAAGCCTTTCAGATAAAGGTGCCGATAGGCATTTCAGATATAGTTGCCGATTGGCATTTTAAAAATAGGTGCCGATAGGCATTTCAGATATAGAAGCCGATAGGTATTTCAAATATAGGTGTCGATAGGCATTTCAGATATGGTTGCCGATAGGCATTTCAAATATATGTGCCGATAGCCATTTCAGATATAGGTGCCGATAGGCATTTCAGATATAGTTGCCGATTGGCATTTTAAAAATAGGTGCCGATAGGCATTTTAGATGTAGTTTCCGATAGGCATTTCAAAAATAGGTGCCGATAGGTATTTCAGATATAGGTGCCGATAGGCATATCAGATATAGTTGCCGATAGGCATTTAAAATATAGGTGCCGATAGGCATTTCAAATATAGGTATCGATAGGCATTTCAGATATAAATGCCGAAAGGCATTTCAGATATAGGTGCCGATAGGCATTTCTGATGTGGTTGCCGATAGGCGTTTCAAATATAGGTGCTGATAGGCATTTCAGATGTAGTTTTCGATAGGCATTTCAAAAATAGGTGCCGATAAGCATTTCAGGTATAGGTGCCGATAGGCATTTCAGATATAGTTGCCGATTGGCATTTTAAAAATAGGTGCCGATAGGCATTTTAGGTATAGAAGCCGATAGGCATTTCAAATATAGGTGCCGATGGGCATTCCAGATATGGTTGCCGATAGGCATTTCAAGTATAGGTGCTGATAGGCCTTTCAGATGTAGTTTCCGATAGGCATTTCAAAAATAGGTGCAGATAGGCATTTCAGATATAGGTGCCGATAGGCATTTCAGATATAGTTGCCGATTGGCATTTTAAAAATAGGTGGCGATAGGTATTTCAGATATAGAAGGCGATAGGCATTTCAAATATAGGTGCCGATAGGCATTCCAGATATGGTTGCCGATAGGCATTTCAAATATAGGTGCTGATAGGCATTTCAGATGTAGTTTCCGATAGGCATTTCAAAAATTAATGCCGATAGGCATTTCAGATATAGGTGCCGAGAGGCATTTCAGATATAGTTATCGATTGGCATTTTAAAAATAGGTGCCGACAGGCTCTTCAGATATAGAAGCCGATAGGTATTTCAAATATAGGTGTCGATAGGCATTTCAGATATGGTTGCCGATAGGCATTTCAAATATTGGTGCTGATAGGCATTGCAGATGTAGTTTCCGATAGGCATTTCACAAATAGGTGCCGATAGGCATTTCAGATATAGGTGCCGATAGGCATTACAGATATAGTTGCCGATTGGCATTTTAAAAATAGGTGCCGATAGGCATTTCAGATATTGAAGCCGATAGGCATTTCAAATATAGGTGCCGATAGGCATTCCAGATATGGTTGCCGATAGGCATTTCAAATATAGGTGCTGATAGGCATTTCAAATATAGGTGCTGATAGGCATTTCAAATGTAGTTTCCGATAGGCATTTCAAAAATCGGTGCCGATAGGCATTTCAGATATAGGTGCCGATTGGCATTTCAGATATAGTTGCCGATTGGCATTTTAAAAATAGGTGCCGATAGGCATTTCAGATATAGAAGCAGATAGGCATTTTAAATATAGGTGCCGATAGGCATTCCAGATATGGTTGCCGATAGGCATTTCAAATATAGGTGCTGATAGGCATTTCAGATGTAGTTTCCGATAGGCATTTCAAAAATAGGTGCCGATAGGCATTTCAGATATAGGTGCCGATAGGCATTTCAGATATAGAAGCCGATAGGCATTTCAAATATAGGTTCCGATAAGCATTCCAGATATGGTTGCCGATAGACATTTCAAATATAGGTGCTGATAGGCATTTCAGATGTCGATAGGCATCTCAGATATGATTGCCGATAGGCATTTCAAATATAGGTGCTGATAGGCATTTCAGATATAGTTGCCGATTGGCATTTTAAAAATAGGTGTCGATAGGCATTTTAGATGTAGTTTCCGATAGGCATTTCAAAAATAGATACCGATAGGCATTTCAGATATAGGTGCCGATAGGTATTTTAAAAATAGGTGCCGATAGGCATTTTAGATGTTGTTTCCGATAGGCATTTCAAAAATAGGTGCCGATAGGCATTATAGATATAGGTTCCGATAGGCATTTCAGATATAGTTGCCGATTGGCATTTTAAAAAAAGGTGCCGATAGGCATTTTAGATGTAGTTTCCGATAGGCATTTCAAAAATAGGTACCGACAGGCATTTCAGATATAGGTGCCGATAGGTATATCAGATATAGTTGCCGATAGGCATTTAAAATATAGGTGCCGATAGGCATTTCAGATATAATTGCCGAAAGGCATTTTAGATATAGGTGCCGATAGGCATTTCTGATGTGGTTTCCGATAGGCATTTCAAATATAGGTGCTGATAGGCATTTCAGATGTAGTTTCCGATAGGCATTTCAAAAATAGGTACCGATAGGCATTTCAGATATAGGTGCCGATAGGCATTTCAGATATAGTTGCCAATTGGCATTTTAAAAATAGGTGTCGATAGGCATTTCAAATATAAAAGCCGATAGGCATTTCAAATATAGGTGCCGAAAGGCATTTCAGATATGGTTGCCGATAGGCATATCAAATATAGGTGCTGATAGGCATTTCAGATGTATTTTCCGATAGGCATTTCAAAAATTGGTGCCGATAGGCATTTCAGATATAGGTTCCGATAGGGATTTCAGATATAGTTGCCGATTGGCATTTTAAAAATAGGTGCCGATATGCATTTCAGATATAGAAGCCGATAGGTATTTCAAATATAGGTGTCGATAGGCATTTCAGATATGGTTGCCGATAGGCATTTCAAATATAGGTGCCGATAGGCATTTCAGTTATAGGTGCCGATAGGCATTTCAGATATAGTTGCCGATTGGCATTTAAAATATAGGTGCCGATAGGCATTTCAAATATAGGTGTCGATAGGCATTTCAAATATAAATGCCGAAAGGCATTTTAGATATAGGTGCCGATAGGCATTTCTGATGTGGTTGCCGATAGGCATTTTAAATATAGGTGCTGATAGGCATTTCAGATGTAGTTTTCGATAGGCATTTCATAAATAGGTGCCGATAGGCATTTCAGATATAGGTGCCGATAGGCATTTCAGATATAGTTGCCGATTTATATTTTAAAAATAGGTGCCGATAGGCATTTCAGTTATGGTTGCCGATAGGCATTTCAAATATAGGTGCCGATAGGCATTCCAGATATGGTTGCCGATAGGCATTTCAAATATAGGTGCTGATAGGCATTTCAGATGTAGTTTCCGATAGGCATTTCAAAAATTGGTGCCGATAGGCATTTCAGATATAGGTTCTGATAGGCATTTCAGATATAGTTGCCGATAGGCATTTTAAAAATAGGTGTCGATAGGCAATTCAGATATAGAAGCCGATAGGCATTTCAAATATAGGTGCCGATAGGCATTCCAGATATGGTTGCCGATAGGCATTTCAAATATAGATGCTGATAGGCATTCCAGATATAGTTTCCGATAGGCATTTCAAAAAATGGTGCCGATAGGCATTTCAGATATAAAAGCTGGTAGGTATTTCAAATATAGGTGTCGATAGGCATTTCAGATATGATTGCCGATAGGCATTTCAAATATAGGTGCTGATAGGCATTTCAGATATAGTTGCCGATTGGCATTTTAAAAATAGGTGCCGATAGGCATTTCAAAAATAGGTACCGATAGGCATTTCAGATATAGGTGCCGAAAGGTATTTTAAAAATAGAAGCCGATAGGCATTTTAGATGTAGTTTCCGATAGGCATTTCAAAAATAGGTGCCGATAGGCATTATAGATATAGGTGCCGATAGGCATTTCAGATATAGTTGCCGATTGGCATTTTAAAAAGAGGTGCCGATAGGCATTTTAGATGTAGTTTCCGATAGGCATTTCAAAAATAGGTACCGATAGGCATTTCAGATATAGGTGCCGATATGCGTTTCAGATATAGTTACCGATTGGCATTTTAAAAATAGGTGTCGATAGGCATTTCAGATATAGAATCCGATAGGCATTTCAAATATAGGTTCTGATAGGCATTTCAGATGTAGTTTCCGATAGGCATTTCAAAAATAAGTGCCGATAGGCATTTCAGATATAGGTGCCGATAGACACTTCAGATATAGTTGCCGATTGGCATTTAAAAAATCGGTGCCGATAGGCATTTCAGATATAGAAGCCGATAGGCAATTCAAATATAGGTGCCGATAGGCATTCCAGATATGGTTGCCGATAGGCATTTCAAAAGTAGGTGCTGATAGGCATTTCAGATGTAGTTTCCGATAGGCATTTCAAAAATCGGTGCCGATAGGCATTTCAGTTATAAGTGCCGAAAGGCATTTCAGATATAGTTGCCGATTGGCATTTTAAAAATAGGTGCCGATACGCATTTCAGATAGAGAAGCCGATAGGTATTTCAAATATAGGTGTCGATAGGCATTTCAGATATGGTTGCCGATAGGCATTTCAAATATAGGTGCTGATAGGCATTCCAGATGTAGTTTCCGATAGGCATTTCAGATATAGGTGCCGATAGGCATTTCAGATATAGTTGCCGATTGGCATTTTAAAAATAAGTGCCGATAGGCATTTTAGATGTAGTTTCCGATAGGCATTTCAAAAATAGGTGCCGATAGGCATTTCAGATATAGGTGCCGATAGGCATATCAGATATAGTTGCCGATAGGCATTTAAAATATAGGTGCCGATAGGCATTTCAAATATAGGTGTCGATAGGCATTTCAGATATAAATGCCGAAAGGCATTTCAGATATAGGTGCCGATAGGCATTTCTTATGTGGTTGCCGATAGGCATTTCAAATATAGGTGCTGATAGGCATTTCAAATGTAGTTTTCGATAGGCATTTCAAAAATAAGTGCCGATAGGCATTTCAGATATAGGTGCCGATAGACACTTCAGATATAGTTGCCGATTAGCATTTAAAAAATCGGTGCCGATAGGCATTTCAGATATAGAAGCCGATAGGCAATTCAAATATAGGTGCCGATAGGCATTCCAGATATGGTTGCCGATAGGCATTTCAAAAGTAGGTGCTGATGGGCATTTCAGATGTAGTTTCCGATAGGCATTTCAAAAATTGGTGCCGATAGGCATTTCAGTTATTGGTGCCAAAAGGCATTTCAGATATAGTTGCCGATTGGCATTTTAAAAATAGGTGCCGATACGCATTTCAGATAGAGAAGCCGATAGGTATTTCAAATATAGGTGTCAATAGGCATTTCAGATATGGTTGCCGATAGGCATTTCAAATATTGATGCTGATAGGCATTTCAGATGTAGTTTCCGATAGGATTTCATAAATAGGTGCAGATAGGCATTTCAGATATAGGTGCCGATAGGCATTACAGATACAGTTGCCGATTGGCATTTTAAAAATAGGTGCCGTTAGGCATTTCAGATATAGAAGCCGATAGGCATTTCAAATATAGGTGCCGATAGGCATTTTAGATATGGTTGCCGACAGGCATTTCAAATATAGGTGCTGATAGGTATTTCAGATGTAATTTCCGATAGGCATTTCAAAAATAGGTGCCGATAGGAAATTCAGATATAGGTGCCGATAGGCATTTCAGGTATAGTTGCTGATTGGCATTTTAAAAATGGGTGCCGATAGGCATTTCAGATATAGAAGTCGATAGGCATTTCAAATATAGGTGCTGATAGGCATTTCAGATGTAGTTTCCGATAGGCATTTCAAAAATAGGTGCGGATAGGCATTTCAGATATAGGTGCCGATAGGCATTTCAGATATAGAAGCCGATAGGTATTTCAAATATAGGTGTCGATAGGCATTTCAGATATGGTTGCCGATAGGCATTTCAAATATTGGTGCTGATAGGCATTTCAGATGTAGTTTCCGATAGGCATTTCAAAAATAGGTGCCGATAGGCATTTCAGATATAGGTGCCGATAGGCATTACAGACATAGTTGCCGATTGGCATTTTAAAAATATGTGCCAAAAGGCATTTCAGATATAGAAGCCGATAGGCATTTCAAATATAGGTGCCGATAGGCATTCCAGATATTGTTGCCGATAGGCATTTTAAATATAGGTGCTGATAGGCATTTCAGATGTAGTTTCCGATAGGCATTTCAAAAATTGGTGCCGATAGGCATTTTAGATATAGGTGCCGATAGGCATTTCAGATATAGTTGCCGATTGGCATTTTAAAAATAGGTGCCGATGGGCATTTCAGATATAGCAGCCGATAGGCATTTAAAATATAGGTGCCGATAGGCATTCCGGATATGGTTGCCGATAGGAATTTCAAATATAGGTGCTGATAGGCATTTTAGATGTAGTTTCCGATAGGCATTTCAAAAATAGCTGCCGATAGGCATTTTAGATATAGGTGCCGATAGGCATTTCAGATATAGAACCCGATAGGCATTTCAAATATAGGTGCCGATAGGCATTCCAGATATGGTTGCCGATAGGCATTTCAAATATAGGTGCTGATAGGCATTTCAGATGTAGTTTCCGATAGGCATTTCAAAAATAGGTGCCGATAGGCATTTCAGATATAGGTGCCGATAGGCATTTCAGATATAGTTGCCGATTGGCATTTTTAAAATAGGTGCCGGTAGGCATTTCAGATATAGAAGCCGATAGGCATTTCAAATGTAAATGCCGATAGGCATTCCAGATATGGTTGCCGATAGGCATTTCAAATATAAGTGCTGAAAGGCATTTCAGATGTAGTTTCCGATAGGCATTTCAAAAATTGGTGCTGATGGGCATTTCAGATATAGGTGCCGATAGGCATTTCAGATATAGTTGCCGATTGGCACTTTAAAAATAGGTGTCGATAGGCATTTCAGATATAGAAGCCGATAGGTATTTCAAATATAGGTGTCGAT
This sequence comes from Venustoraphidia nigricollis, assembly GCA_034508555.1. NCBI lineage: Eukaryota > Metazoa > Arthropoda > Insecta > Raphidioptera > Raphidiidae > Venustoraphidia > Venustoraphidia nigricollis. The sequence goes on from JAVRKA010000250.1 coordinate 252,620, forward strand.
AGGCATTTCAGATATGGTTGCCGATAGGCATTTCAAATATTGGTGCTGATAGGCATTTCAGATGTAGTTTCCGATAGGCATTTCTAAAATTGGTGCCGATAGGCATTTCAGATATAGTTGCCGATTTGGCATTTTTTAAATAGGTGCCGATAGGCATTTCAGATATAGAAGCCGATAGGCATTTCAAATATAGGTGCCGATAAGCATTTCAGATATTGTTGCCGAGTGGCATTTTAAAAATAGGTGTCGATAGGCATTTCAGATATAGAAGCCGATAGGCATTTCAAATATAGGTGTCGATAGGCACTTCAGATATGGTTGCCGATAGGCATTTCAAATATAGGTGCTGATAGGCATTTCAGATGTAGTTTCCAATAGGCATTTCAAAAATAGGTGCCGATAGGCATTTCAGATATAGGTGCCGATAGGCATTTCAGATATAGTTGCCGATTGGCATTTTAAAAATAGGTGCCGATAGGCATTTTAGATGTATTTTCCGATAGGCATTTCAAAAATAGGTGCCGATAGGCATTTCAGATATAGGTGCCGATAGGCATATCAGATATAGTTGCCGATAGGCATTTAAAATATAGGTGCCGATAGGCATTTCAAATATAGGTGTCGATAGGCATTTCAGATATAAATGCCGAAAGGCATTTCAGATATAGGTGCCGATAGGCATTTCTGATGTGGTTGCCGATAGGCATTTCAAATATAGGTGCTGATAGGCATTTCAGATGTAGTTTTCGATATTCATTTCAAAAATTGATGCCGATAGGCATTTCAGATTTAGGTGCCGATAGACACTTCAGATATAGTTGCCGATTGGCATTTAAAAAATAGGTGCCGATAGGCATTTCAGATATAGAAGCCGATAGGTATTTCAAATATAGGTGTCGATAGGCATTTCAGATATGGTTGCCGATAGGCATTTCAAATATAGGTGCTGATAGGCATTTCAGATGTAGTTTCCGATAGGCAAATGAAAAAATAGGTGCCGATAGGCATTTCAGATATAGGTGCCGATAGGCATTTCAGATATAGTTGCCGATTGGCATTTTAAAAATAGGTGCCGATAGGCATTTCAGATATAGAAGCCGATAGGCATTTCAAATATAGGTGCCGATAGGTATTCCAGATATGGTTGCCGATAGGCATTTCGAATATAGGTGCTGATAGGCATTTCAGATGTAGTTTCCGATAGGCATTTCAAAAATAGGTGTCGATAGGCATTTCAGATATAGGTGCCGATAGGCATTTCAGATATAGTTGCCGATTGGCATTTTAAAAATAGGTGCCGATAGGCATTTCAGATATAGAAGCCGTTAGGCATTTCAAATATAGGTGCCGATAGGCATTCCAGATATGGTTGCCGATAGGCATTTCAAATATAGGTGCTGATAGGCATTTCAGATGTAGTTTCCGATAGGCATTTCAAAAAGAGGTGCCGATAGGCATTTCAGATATAGGTGCCGATAGGCATTTCAGACATGGTTGCCGATTGGCATTTTAAAAATAGGTGCCGATAGGCATTTCAGATATAGAAGCCGATAGGCATTTCAAATATAGGTGCCGATAGGCATTCCAGATATGATTGCCGATAGGCATTTCAAATATAGGTGCTGATAGGCATTTCAGATGTAGTTTCCGATAGGCATTTCAAAAATAGGTGCCGATAGGCATTTCAGATATAGGTGCTGATAGGCATTTCAGATATAGTTGCCTATTGGCATTTTAAAAATAGGTGCCGATAGGCATTTCAGATATAGAAGCCGATAGGCATTTTAAATATAGGTGCCGATAGGCATTCCAGAGATGGTTGCCGATAGGCATTTCAAATATAGGTGCTGATAGGCATTTCAGATGTAGTTTCCGATAGGCATTTAAAAAATTGGTGCCGATAGGCATTTCAGATAGAGGTGCCGATAGGCATAACAGATATAGTTGCCGATAGGCATTTAAAATATAGGTGCCAATAGGCATTTCAAATATAGGTGTCGATAGGCATTTCAGATATGAATGCCGAATGGCATTTCAGATATAGTTGCCGATTGGCATTTTAAAAATAGGTGCCGATAGGCATTTCAGATATAGAAGCCGATAGGCATTTCAAATATAGGTGCCGATAGGCATTCCATTTATGGTTGCCGATAGGCATTTCAAATATAAGTGCTAATAGGCATTTCAGATGTAGTTTCCGATAGGCATTTCAAAAATAGGTGTCGATAGGCATTTCAGATATAGGTGCCGATAGGCATTTCAGATATAGTTGCCGATTGGCATTTTAAAAATAGGTGCCGATAGGCATTTCAGATATATTTGCCGATTGGCACTTTAAAAATAGGTGTCGATAGGCATTTCAGATATAGAAGCCGATAGGTATTTCAAATATAGGTGTCGATAGGCATTTCAGATATGGTTGCCGATAGGCATTTCAAATATTGGTGCTGATAGGCATTTCAGATGTAGTTTCCGATAGGCATTTCTAAAATTGGTGCCGATAGGCATTTCAGATATAGTTGCCGATTTGGCATTTTTTAAATAGGTGCCGATAGGCATTTCAGATATAGAAGCCGATAGGCATTTCAAATATAGGTGCCGATAAGCATTTCAGATATTGTTGCCGAGTGGCATTTTAAAAATAGGTGTCGATAGGCATTTCAGATATAGAAGCCGATAGGCATTTCAAATATAGGTGTCGATAGGCACTTCAGATATGGTTGCCGATAGGCATTTCAAATATAGGTGCTGATAGGCATTTCAGATGTAGTTTCCAATAGGCATTTCAAAAATAGGTGCCGATAGGCATTTCAGATATAGGTGCCGATAGGCATTTCAGATATAGTTGCCGATTGGCATTTTAAAAATAGGTGCCGATAGGCATTTTAGATGTATTTTCCGATAGGCATTTCAAAAATAGGTGCCGATAGGCATTTCAGATATAGGTGCCGATAGGCATATCAGATATAGTTGCCGATAGGCATTTAAAATATAGGTGCCGATAGGCATTTCAAATATAGGTGTCGATAGGCATTTCAGATATAAATGCCGAAAGGCATTTCAGATATAGGTGCCGATAGGCATTTCTGATGTGGTTGCCGATAGGCATTTCAAATATAGGTGCTGATAGGCATTTCAGATGTAGTTTTCGATAGGCATTTCAAAAATTGATGTCGATAGGCATTTCAGATTTAGGTGCCGATAGACACTTCAGATATAGTTGCCGATTGGCATTTAAAAAATAGGTGCCGATAGGCATTTCAGATATAGAAGCCGATAGGTATTTCAAATATAGGTGTCGATAGGCATTTCAGATATGGTTGCCGATAGGCATTTCAAATATAGGTGCTGATAGGCATTTCAGATGTAGTTTCCGATAGGCAAATGAAAAAATAGGTGCCGATAGGCATTTCAGATATAGGTGCCGATAGGCATTTCAGATATAGTTGCCGATTGGCATTTTAAAAATAGGTGCCGATAGGCATTTCAGATATAGAAGCCGATAGGCATTTCAAATATAGGTGCCGATAGGTATTCCAGATATGGTTGCCGATAGGCATTTCAAATATAGGTGCTGATACGCATTTCAGATGTAGTTTCCGATAGGCATTTCAAAAATAGGTGTCGATAGGCATTTCAGATATAGGTGCCGATAGGCATTTCAGATATAGTTGCCGATTGGCATTTTAAAAATAGGTGCCGATAGGCATTTCAGATATAGAAGCCGTTAGGCATTTCAAATATAGGTGCCGATAGGCATTCCAGATATGGTTGCCGATAGGCATTTCAAATATAGGTGCTGATAGGCATTTCAGATGTAGTTTCCGATAGGCATTTCAAAAAGAGGTGCCGATAGGCATTTCAGATATAGGTGCCGATAGGCATTTCAGACATGGTTGCCGGTTGGCATTTTAAAAATAGGTGCCGATAGGCATTTCAGATATAGAAGCCGATAGGCATTTCAAATATAGGTGCCGATAGGCATTCCAGATATGATTGCCGATAGGCATTTCAAATATAGGTGCTGATAGGCATTTCAGATGTAGTTTCCGATAGGCATTTCAAAAATAGGTGCCGATAGGCATTTCAGATATAGGTGCTGATAGGCATTTCAGATATAGTTGCCTATTGGCATTTTAAAAATAGGTGCCGATAGGCATTTCAGATATAGAAGCCGATAGGCATTTTAAATATAGGTGCCGATAGGCATTCCAGAGATGGTTGCCGATAGGCATTTCAAATATAGGTGCTGATAGGCATTTCAGATGTAGTTTCCGATAGGCATTTAAAAAATTGGTGCCGATAGGCATTTCAGATAGAGGTGCCGATAGGCATAACAGATATAGTTGCCGATAGGCATTTAAAATATAGGTGCCAATAGGCATTTCAAATATAGGTGTCGATAGGCATTTCAGATATGAATGCCGAATGGCATTTCAGATATAGTTGCCGATTGGCATTTTAAAAATAGGTGCCGATAGGCATTTCAGATATAGAAGCCGATAGGCATTTCAAATATAGGTGCCGATAGGCATTCCATTTATGGTTGCCGATAGGCATTTCAAATATAAGTGCTGATAGGCATTTCAGATGTAGTTTCCGATAGGCATTTCAAAAATAGGTGTCGATAGGCATTTCAGATATAGGTGCCGATAGGCATTTCAGATATAGTTGCCGATTGGCATTTTAAAAATAGGTGCCGATAGGCATTTCAGATATAGAAGCCGATAGGCATTTCAAATATAGGTGCCGATAGGCATTCCAGATATTGTTGCCGATAGGCATTTTAAATATAGGTGCTGATAGGCATTTCAGATGTAGTTTCCGATAGGCATTTCAAAAATTGGTGCCGATAGGCATTTTAGATATAGGTGTCGATAGGCATTTCAGATATAGTTGCCGATTGGCATTTTAAAAATAGGTGCCGATGGGCATTTCAGATATAGAAGCCGATAGGCATTTTAAATATAGGTGCCGATAGGCATTCCGGATATGTTTGCCGATAGGAATTTCAAATATAGGTGCTGATAGGCATTTTAGATGTAGTTTCCGATAGGCATTTCAAAAATAGGTGCCGATAGGCATTTTAGATATAGGTGCCGATAGGCATTTCAGATATAGAAGCCGATAGGCATTTCAAATATAGGTGCCGATAGGCATTCCAGATATGGTTGCCGATAGGCATTTCAAATATAAGTGCTGAAAGGCATTTCAGATGTAGTTTCCGATAGGCATTTCAAAAATTGGTGCCGATAGGCATTTCAGATATAGGTGCCGATAGGCATTTCAGATATAGTTGCCGATTGGTACTTTAAAAATAGGTGCCGATAGGCATTTCAGATATAGAAGCCGATAGAAATTTCAAATATAGGTGTCGATAGGCATTTCAGATATAGTTGCCGATTTGGCATTTTTTAAATAGGTGCCGATAGGCATTTCACATATAGAAGCCGATAGGCATTTCAAATATAGGTGCCGATAGGCATTCCAGATATAGTTGCTGATAGGCATTTCAAATATAGGTGCTGATTGGCATTTCAGATGTAGTTTCCGATAGGCATTTCTAAAATTGGTGCCGATAGGCATTTCAGATATAGTTGCCGATTTGGCATTTTTTAAATAGGTGCCGATAGGCATTTCAGATATAGAAGCCGATAGGCATTTCAAATATAGGTGCCGATAAGCATTTCAGATATAGTTGCCGATTGGCATTTTAAAAATAGGTGTCGATAGGCATTTCAGATATAGAAGCCGATAGGCATTTCAAATATAGGTGTCGATAGGCACTTCAGATATGGTTGCCGATAGGCATTTCAAATATAGGTGCTGATAGGCATTTCAGATGTAGTTTCCAATAGGCATTTCAAAAATAGGTGCCGATAGGCATTTCAGATATAGGTGCCGATAGGCATTTCAGATATAGTTGCCGATT